>PVKM010049829.1:0-10856 GCA_004027735.1 Carollia perspicillata
GCCACCTGCAGTCCAGAGTCTGCTGAGGGGACACATGGTCACAGGAGAAAAAGTTCTCTCCTGTGGTTACTTCCTAAAAATAAGCTAATGATTGATCAATTACCCTGAAAATGTCAGAACCCAAGAAGGCTATTAACACACCCAATACAAAATAGCAAAACCCAAGGACGAATGCCAGTAGAATTATATCACATAGCTACAAATTATGATAAAAACTTAAAATGAAATAAATAGTAATAATTTACCCTCACTCTGCATCTGTAAACCCATAACTGACCCCCACTATGCAGCTGACTTCACGAGTCAAGAAAATACAGGAAAAAAGTGATGTGAAGTAAAAGGCAAACACAAACAAAGAGGCCCTTACCTCTCTCCCTCCTTGTCATATTCAGATGGCAGTTACACAGCAGGTTTGGGAGTATCTGCATACTTTTCACTGGTACAGGGAAGCAGCCCCTAATTTTCCTCACCCCACAATTTCAATGATATCTAATAGTGACTTAAATTTCATTTTTTTAAAACACATGTTTTAAAAGATTTTATTTGAACAATAAAAAAATGTTCAAAGAAAAAATATAAAAAGATTTTATTTATTTTCTTTTTTTGGAGAGAACAGAATGGGAGGAGAAAGAAAGGGAGAGAAACACCAGTGTGTGAGAGATACATGGTTGCCTCTCTCACGCCCCCAACTAGGGACCTGGCCTGCAACCCAGGTGTGTGCCCCGACTGGGTATCGAACTGATGACTTTCTGGTTCACAGGCTGGTGCTCAATCCACTGAGGCATACCAGCCAGGGCTCATTTTTGCCCCCATCTTTTCCAGCTCATTTGACAGTTTGCTGATAGCCAACAAAAACATGAGAAGTCAGTACATAGCACTTGGGGAACCAAGATCTTACCTTTCTTCCATCTTAAGATAAAAACTCCAGAAACACATCTAATTGTAGGGAGTAATAATGATACTTCTATAAAGGGAATAAAATTCCGGATCGGTTCTTTCAAAGTGTTTAATAGTTATCGGTCTGAAGGAAAGTGACTGGAAACCCAAGTGGGGGAGGCACGGTGATTCCCTCATGCCACTTCATAGACGAGGTCACTGAGGAGGAAGTTGTTATAAGAGAGAGCAAGCTTGCATGGATGGAGTTCAAACCAGCTAACAAAACCTTGTTTAAAAGCAGTCCATCTGTGCACAACTGTTGTATTTCCAATCCTGCCTGAGGCATCAAATTCCCACAGCTGTCTTGGTACGAGCAAAGCCAACCACAGATTAAGCACCCAGGTGACACGGACATACATACCTAGATGCAGCAGCAAATGCGACAGCCCGGGCAGCCGTAGCTTCTTCTAACTTCTTCCGTTTTTTCTCCTCCATTAACTGCTTTTCTACAAAGCTTCGGGCTTCCTGCTCAGCTTTTAGCTTTTTCTCCAACTGGCTGATATTCTGCTTGTCTTTTTGCTTCACTTGTACAGCATTATGTAACCTACATGGAGACGCCCGTCACACAGAGCTTTACAATGACAAATACCCACTATAAACCCTGGAAAACGTAGCTCCTCCTTATCATTTTAAGGCCAAAGTAAACAAGAAGTTTGAACAGCAAATCATAAATATCAACTACCAGAGTGCCCAGGGAAAATACACTGTCATTATTATTTAATAATTCTTAATATCAATAAGCAAGCTGCCATACAAGACTCAGAATCAGACCTAGCCTTTGTTCTACCTACGAAAGGTAATTCAAAAAATTACCTTCGGTAAAACAATTTTCTATCCGAGGGAAAGCTAACTGTGGAACTAATTCAAGCGCCCCGAAGCACTTGAAAGAACTCCAGTCTGACCCAGGAACAGCTAATGGAACCAGCCTCGCCGAAACTGAGGCAAAGGGCAGGCAGGGGAAGGTCTGTCTTTGTCTGAATGTAATTAAGCTGTAGCCTTTCCTTTCCGGCTGTGAGGCACTTCTTTCAGAATCTCCCAAAACAGATCTTAGAGTCACAGGATTCTTCATTTCAGATAGGAATTTTAGCCATATTACCTCCTTTACCTAAGACCACCCCCAGCTTAACATGTCAATATAAGCTGAATTTATCGAAATACATCAATAAGGGAGAGATGTTCCCTATCAATGCTACAGCCATCACACACATGGGTCAGAAGAAATGGGGAGGTTATTTGCCTATAATGCTTTAGCTTTTGAGTTACATTCCTTAAAAGTGTTGAAGGACTACTCTTTCTTTTAAATTTATTTATTATTAGAGAGAGGGAAAGGGAGGGAGAAAGAGAGGGAGAGAAACACTGACGTGCAAGAGATACACCCATCGGCTGCCCCTCACACATCCCCCACCAGGAACCCTGCCCTGTGACTCGGGCTTGAAGGACTACTCTTTCCATGGGGCAGGCCCACATTAAGTCAAGAAGTAATTCCAGAAAGAATTCATAGAAAGCATAAGAATTCACACAGAAGACCTGGCTTTTTCCCTGCCTCTTCAAATAAACTCAGAGTTCAATGTCATCTTTTGATTTTGAAAATCAAAGAAAATGGAGTCTAATTCTCTGGGAAACGTTCACTCAAAGGAGCAAGAGTTTTAAATTGTGGCAGAAATACTTGTCGACTTTACTTATATTACCACAAGAGCTCAGTAAATACTTGAAGCTAAGACAAGAAGTTATTAAACAACAGAAGACAAAATAGCAATATTAATACACTTGTTGAAATGAAGTAAGGTCTTACAGATTTTATAACATGTTGACTATCTGGTACTAAGTTAAATGGTAAACATTCTACTTAAAAACCCCTCTGCCAGGCCCCTCTGCCGTCATGAGTCCTGGGCTCCAGCCCGCTTGGCGCACCAAGGGCCCAACGGCCCAACGGGTGCACATACTTGTTCTGCAGCAGCTCGTTCTCCTGCCGGAGCTGGCCCATTTCTGAGCGGATCCCTCGCTCGGTGCTCGAGAGGGAGCTGATCTGACTTCGGAGCTCTTGTTCCACTTGCCTGCTGGCCTGTAGGTCAGCCTTTAACTTTTTAATGTCTTGTTCCAGCCTAGGAGAAGGAGAAACACAGCATTTTCACCACAGAGAGGGCACCCACGAGGCTCTGGGGAGGCCCTGGCTGAAGTCCCGGATCGCTGGGTGGACAGCCGAGGACCCCTCTGGCAGTGCCTGCCATCACCGCAACTCCCGTCTGCAATGAGCTCTTTACTGAAAGCTTCTGCCTGGGTCCCCACCTCTTCCCCCAGGAGGGTACCTTTTGATTTCCTCCAAATGTCTGTGAACCCTGACAGGGGAAGACGGTGCTTGTGAGCATCTGAGCTGCTAACGGAGGAGGCGGGAAAGGCAGAAAGAGGCTGGCTGAAGGGTAAGGTCCCCTCCCTAGCGGTGAATTTCCCGTGCCCCTCAGCAAGGGAATGTTAGTAACATCCAGCTCAGGACCCACCTGCTTTGAGATAGTCTGAGAGATCAGAATCTACTGTCTGAGATTCCATCCCACCACAGGCCTGGAAGAAAACAGTGTCTGAGACAACCTCCTGAAATTACTAGCATCCTTGCTAAATGATGCTCACACTTCTGGTGATTAGGACATAAGAGCTCATTAGACTCAACGACAATGAAAAGAAAAACAAATCACATGTTTAAGAATCCTAAGAAAACTCCATCTGTGAACTGAAGACTGTATTTTCTATTCAATTCCTTACTCCTGTTCCATCCATTTTCTTTAATACAGTAATAGTTTCATTTTAAGTGATCTATATTGGGGAACTATTATATGAACATGTATTGCCAGAAAAGGTCAATAAAAAGTGTAAAATCAAGCCCCTTTCTTCAAGAGAGGACATTTCCATATCATGAAGGGCCAATAAACAGACACTTAAAACGATTAAGCAATAACACAAGGAAGACCATGATTGAATACATGCTAGAAGGAATAATTGCTAGAACTCATAGTTAAGGAGAACTATGTACCAGCACTGCTCCATGGCTTAAATAGTATAAACTCATTCAATTTGCACAACTTATAGCTAAATGCAATTACTATCCCCATTTTTATAGACAAATCTAGATTCAGGAAAGCTTCCAGCCAGGGCCACACAGGCAGGACAGCTCCGGGGTCAACTCCTCCCCAGCAAGCTGAACTGCAGTTCTATCACTCATAGCATGGCCTGGGTAGGAGTGGCACATGAGTTCTGAGGAGAGAAAACGGGATCTGAGTTGGGCCTCAAAGGCTGGACAGGATTTGGAGAAACAGAAGGGGAGGAGGGAGTGTTTTAAACAAGGGAGAAACATGTCCAAAAGCTCAAAGGCAGGAACAGCCACAGATATTTGAAGGGCTGAGCAATCAGTCCGGCCTCTGAGGAAGGCTGTGCTGTGGGAAGAGAGTGAGAAAGAACAGAGTGGGTCTGCTGGATGGAACTTCGGTGAGTGGCGCTGAACGTCGGGCCAAGGATGGCTGTCATCTGAGACTCACGAGGAACCTTTCCCTACAAATTTACAATTAGGCAAAAAAAATCAGTTTGCTCTGGTGAGACTTGTGCATTTCACGAACATAACATACCAACAGCACCAGAATTTCTGGAGGGCAATGGTGATCTCTCCTTGGAATTGCCAGCTCCACAGACTAAGTCCCAACAGACACGTTTCATTAAGCACCAAATCCCCAGGGCCCACCACAGTCATCAATACTTACTAAATATATGTTGCCTGGCATCTCCTAGAAGAGTAGCCTTAACCAAAGAGTAGCCTTATTTACTTTCTACCTTTGCCAACTAAAACAAGACCTCAAAAACAGAGTCTTATAACATCGATGGTCTTCTCCCAGACGCAGTAGTCAGTCTCCCCGTCCAGTGACCGGAGCACACACTGGAGACCTTGTGTTCCAGGAGCTCTACTGGGTCTCCTGACCCAGCTCGCTCCCCAGGGAAGGGTCACAAGTCAACATCACGCCACACTTTCCCTATTGCCAGGGTTAATCCAGTTGAATGTCCTCTCAGAACTGCTCTAAACAATTACAGACTGGCATTTATGCCACCCCACACCATCCCTCATTCACCCAAAGTAACCCAAGGGATATTTTCCAAAGCAGGTCGATGCTGTCAGGTTATCCCCATTAAGAAGCTTGGCTGAAAAACGTATTAGGTAATTTATCTTTGTTGCAAAGCCGATTTCACAGTCTGATGGTTGCATTTTTGGTAGAAAGGGTGAATTTTAAGACGAGGATAGGAACTTGCACGGTTTAGTAATGCGTTTAGGATCCGGATTCTAGACTCTGCTCTGGCGTCAATTCTGTGACCCTGGCTGGGCAAGGCGTGTAACCTTCTAGGACTCAGTTTCCCCATCTGAGGCCAACGATCTCTAAAGTTCCTCCCAGCCTGGTCTAGGATTTCTAGCCTGACACACTTACCGCTGGCTGCTGATCTGCTTCTTCAGATTAGCAACCTAAGCCGTGTCACCGCACAGGGGTCAGGTTCCACACAACCGGCCAGTGGGGGGAAACATGTGCCCATTGGGGATGAAAGAAAAACTGAATCTTCACAGGCTAGATGTCAGTAATTTGCATTTTTTTGCATTTTTAATTGCCAATTTTCCTGCCATGAACTAAGAGTAAGAATATTCTGAATGAAATTTTAGAGCTCCTTGAAAAGTGTAAAAGCCCAAAGAGTTAATGCAATTATGAGAGCAAAAAGTACAAAATATCTGGAGTGTAACTTCTAGAGACCACAGAACATTAAACATCAATATATCTTTTTATGTAGAACTAAGAAATTTTTGTCAAGGCTATGTATGAGCACAAAACAACAGAAATAAAATGATGTGGTTACAATGGTAAATTGAAAATATAAGTTATACACTTAAGATTTGTGTACTTCTGTGAATGTGTATTATAATTCAATAAAAAGTTTACTTTCAAATATAAAATAATTGCACAAGATATAGAATGGAAATGCTTCTAGATTTTCATAACTGCTACCATCAATTTTGTAAAACTCTGAATTACTGTTTTCCAAACAGTTGCAGCAAAACCTGTAAGTTAGTACCAGCATCACCCAGTTTAAGGGTTGTCAGGGCTGACAAAGCCCTGGCTGGTGTGACTCAGTGGAATGAGAACCAACCTGTGAGTCAAACAGCTGCTGGTTCGATTCTCAGTCAGGGCACATGCCTGCCTGAGGCTGGGTCCCCAGGAGGGGGCACGTGAGAAGCAACCACACACTGATGTTTTGCTCCCTTTCTCCCTCCCTTTCCTTCCATCTAAAAATAAATAAATAAAATCTTTATTAAAAACAACAACACTGACATGTAAGATCACTTAAAGTGCTAAATGATAAATTCTAAGTAATTTTTAAAATTTATGTGGGGAAGTTTCTCATTGTCTCGCTACAGAAAGCATTAATTTAACCTTAAAGGTTCACTATATTGTAAACCTTTACTGAGATATGTGGTTAAAATGATTTACGATTCCTTATTGGACTTATTTATTGATTTTGGATTTATTTTTTTATTGTAAAGGT
Source organism: Carollia perspicillata (assembly GCA_004027735.1). NCBI lineage: Eukaryota > Metazoa > Chordata > Mammalia > Chiroptera > Phyllostomidae > Carollia > Carollia perspicillata. The sequence continues at coordinate 6,499 of PVKM010049829.1, forward strand.
GACACCCAGTCAATATAAAAAACTGCATACAGCAATAGAAAAGTATGAAGAATAAAAATTTAATTCATAATCTTCTCATCCAGACAGAACCATTCACTATTCACATTTGGTTTACTTCTTCTCCGCATGTCTTTCTTCCTTTCTCTTTCTTAACACATGTAAATATTTTTAATATTGGTGAGAGAGTACCACATACACGATTTACATATCTTAAGTGCCTTCCCACACCATTAGAAATTATTCATAAACAATTTAATTGCTGCATAATATCCCAATCGTGTGAATGTACTATATAGTTCTATTTTCTAAGATACAGCTCCGTTTTTCCATATGCTCATTAAAAAGTGTATAGATGAGTTTTAAAAGAATTATGTAAATCAGTAAATTGACCTGAATCAAGCCAGTCAAGTGCCAGGGCATTTATCAGACAGATAACTACTACTTGTTTTAACGATACACTTAACCCTTGGGTGCTGAAGGTTAAAACTTGCCAGCTAAAAAAGCAGATACATAATTTATTGGTGTGACACACGAAGAAGTACTGATTAAATGATGTTAAGAGGTTAATGTAAAGTCTTCAAATATATTCATGGGATTTTATTAAAATGTCAACAGCTGCAACCCAAATTAGAAGCAAGTGGTCAGGAAGAACATGAGGCAAAAGTAATAGTTTATAACCCTAAAACTCACTTCAGTAAATAGGGACCAAAAGAAAGGAGGGAAAAAATTCATCCATGAGCTCATACCCCTTTTATGAGAGCTAAATCCCATTCTTCCCTACACAATAGAAGATTAAGGGGTAAAAAGAGAATTTCCTCCAGAAGAACTACAATCTCATGCAAAAAAAAAAAATTAGGCCAGACAGATCTTAACCAAACTTTGGTAAGGCTCAGGCAGGAAATAAATTCACTTCCTGCTTTCCAACTCCGGTGGCACTAGTTTTCACTCCTACAAAGGCTGCCTAATGGGGTCACCACCTGGGATGCAGACAGGGCCATGGCAAAGCCAGAGTCAGTGTGTCCAATAAATACTTCCATTTGTGCCAATCAGACAAGCCAGGGTTCTAACCAACTCAAAATGTTAACTATTGGGTCCAGGCATCTTTCCTAGCCACTGCACTGATGATTTTAGAAGACAGCACTCAACTTCTAACCTTGTGAAGCTACAGGTGAACGCCAGCTCACAAGCAGGAGATGGGACTGTGGAGGGCAGGACTTTCTCTGGTCTGCACTTCGATGGGCTGGGCTGACCTCAAAGCAAAACTGACCAGCTGAGATCCCTCTTACCCACTCCAAACCTTAACTCTATCCCATCTGCTCCCTCACTCTTCCCAATGAAGTTACAATATAAATGGGTGATGACTATTTAATTTTTTTTTTTAAAGAAAGGGTGAGAAACATCAGTGTGTGGTCACCTCTCACGCACCCCCTCCTGGGGACCTGGCCTGCAACCCAGGCATGTGCCCTGACTGGGAATTGAACTGGTGACCCTTTGCTTCACAGGCCTGCACTCAATCCACTGAGCTACACCAGCCAGGGCTGATTATTTAATCCTAACAGAAAAAGAGTTACATTTTAATAATCTCCAAAAGAATGAAACTCAAACATTAGCTTTTCAGGCAGGCTAAGTAGGAAAATATCTTTGAATATCTTGAAGTACACGTGGTAGTGAAAAAGCACAGTATTCAAGTGTCAGCTTTTAGTTGAAAGGGGTATTGGTTTTAAGTATCTGAAAAGTAGGAAGATATTTACATCTAAATGTCTGTAATCCTTATCTTTTGTGAATTACTTGAATCACAGCCACAGTACTATGACTTCACTGAAAGTTGAACAGTCTCCTATCCGTACCGCCAGTAACTCCAAAGTTTTCTAAAGCCCGAGGCTCTGAGGCCTGACGGGCAAGCGCAGTGGAACTTTAAGGCTACTGCACACTAACTCTCCCCAGGAAGCAAGTCTTACAAAAGAGAGGGAGACCTTTTCTGACCCAGGACTTCACCTCGGGATGACGAGGTTCCCCAAATACCCCATGAGTCACACTCCCCACGCCCTCCAGAAAACTACCTCAGTGCACATTGCTGTGGGCTGCTGGCTCGACCCCGCGAACTCATCAGGAAGATAAGGAACCTTGGCTCTGCTGGTTGTCTCTGAACTCCCAAGCGCTAGTGACAGAGATGCCGTATAGGCTCTGCAAGACAGTGCAGAGCTTACAATTCTGCTTGCCTGTCAGAGAAGGGCTTCAGGTCGTCTACAAATTAGACTGCCAAGTGACTGGAAGACGGGTTTTTCTGAAAAACCTGTCACACAAGCCAAAACGACCCACTCCTTGTTTCCAGACACCTTCTACCTTTAATCGTACCACCCATCTGGGAGGAGCAACCTCTGATTTTCAAATTTTACTCATTCTTTAAGGCTTGGTTAAAAAAAAAACAAATGACAAACTAAACAAATTCTCCAGCACGAGGCACTGATCTCCAGGCGCCCAAGTTCCCTCTCCTTCTGAAATCCGAAAGCCCGTACCATCGATGCTTCTCATTTGGGACTCAATCCTACTGCCTGGTGCCGTTTTTTCATTTGTTCTGGCTTTTAATCTTCTCCTGTGTATCTTACTTCGAAAAAGACTGCAAGTTCTGTGAAGCCAGGAGCCAGGGGCCAACGGTGCTATGAAACTGGAAGCTGGAACTGTTGTTTCTACAATTTCTCCCAATTCTTCCAGACCGTGTCTCTAGCCCTCACTCTGTGCCCATCTCCTCACTGCTTAGATAGAACGGGGTCAGTGTTATGACAAATGAGGCTCTGGAAACCTATCTGTAGCAGGCCGCCAGACACTTAGTTTAAATAATGGCTGGAGGAGACGGGGTAAGTGGGTTCGTGCTTACCAAGCAGGCAGGTGCACAGGAGAAGAATGAGCGAAGAGCAGCTGCTCCATCTTGGTAAGTACCTAATCCCATTAGGAGACCCGCTGGTACACATTCATCGTACAAGACAAGACCTGTTTAGGGACTGCACAGCTGTCTATGCAGAAAGCTGAGCTCATATATCAAAGCTCTGTCCCCCAAAGCAATGCTGTTTCCCCTCTCCCTAACTGCTTCCCCTCTCCCTTTCCAGGCCATTCACACTGATGGGACAGGCGGCATGGGTCATTCACATCAAAACGTGAAGGTCTCTCACCAGTGACTTGAAGCTGCTCCAGTACATCCTATAAAACACAGCTTCTGAAACAGTGAAATGAAGCTGCCGCAGGTCTCACTGTGGTTACTACAACTCCTTACCGGGCACAAGTGTCCATAAATAAGCAACAGCCTGGTGACCTGATTATAAAGTACTTATGTCTCTGCTCCCTAATCTGTCAAACACAAAAGGCAAACATATTAATTTTCATTAACATATGCAAAGAAATGCAGAAAAGGAATCCTAGAGACTTTCACACAACTGGTCAACCTGGGAAATGAAAAACTAACTTCTTGAAGCCCTTCAAAGATAAAGCTGTAAGTGCTACAAACTGGTATTTTTAATAAGGTCCTTAAAGGATGTGGTCAGACTTGATAGTCTGTATCAAAAGTACTTAAAATGTTCCTATCTGTTGATGCAGCAAATTACTCCCAGATTATTTATTTATTTGGAGGACTGGTGATACACACAAAGACTGATGTAAAAGTGTGTTTGATGCAGCATTTATAATACAAATATCTGAAACATTTAAATATTCAATAGAAGGCTGGCTAAATAAATTGTATATTCATTCACGTGTCTGTCTGACGGACATACAACCATTAAAAAAAACAATGAGAGCCCTGGCTAGTGTGCTCAGTGGATTGAGCACCAATCCTAAGGGTCACCAGTTCAATCCCCGGTCAGGGCACATGTCTGGGTTGGGGGCCAGCTCCCCAGTTCGGGGTGTGAGATAAGCAACTGATGGATGTTTCTCTTGCACCTCATTTCTCTCACACATTAAAGTTTCTCTCCCTCTTTTTCCCCCTCTCTAAAACAAACAAACAAACCGTTCTTGCCTTTCAAAAAGCAACAACCACAAAAAAAAAAAAAAACACCCAAAACAAAAAAACCCACTGAGGAAGAATAAGCAATGACAAGAGACAACGCTCATGACACAGTCTGTGAAAAAGACAAAAGAGAAAAATGACTCAGAGGCTATATATTAAGACAGTGGCTCTCTCTTCTTTATCTTAAAAACTGAATATAATTAATACATATAACTTATTTTTAACATTTAATTCTTATTTTATAATTGGGAGAAAAGTGATTTTAAAAGAGGAGGCTGTTAATCAACTTTCCATGGCTTTTCAATGTTCACCGTTCCTCTTAGATTTTTCCCACGTTACAGGTCAGTTTCAGAATAATCTG
>PVKM010049830.1:0-10861 GCA_004027735.1 Carollia perspicillata
AGGAGGGGGAGGGGGAGGAGAAATAAATCAAAACCTTATGAGTGAAGAAGAGGAATGTTTTCATTTCTGAGATGTCCAATTCAAGTTGTTTTATAACCTGAAGACAACCCATCCATTAAATGCCAACCACTCCAAAACTTAGGAGTGAGAACGGCTGACATCCTCACTGAGAACTCCGGTGCACAGCGGTGAGAGTTCTAGGACAACTTTTTAAAAAGTAACTTGGGACTTCTTAGTGAGGCATGAAATGATTCCTTGAGGAGGAAAACCATCCATTTTAAAAAATGAAAATGGAGAGAAGAATAAAATCATCCTTAACCCATATTTTAAATGTATTATTTACTCTACAGCACACTAAATATATGTAACATATATAAAAATTATAAAGCAAATTAAATTATGGATGACCCCATAACCCCCTGACTTGAATATCACCTATCCCTAGACTGCATTAGAAGCATCTGTGAGGTTCTTTCATATCCCATCTCTTTCCTTCATATCACCACCCAGAAGTAACTAATATCCTGAATTATATGTTTCTCATTCTAAATGTTAATGTTCAGGATGATAATCCCTTGTTTAAGAGAGGGATTTTTGTCTTCAGAAAAATTATATAGGGCATGTGTATTATCAACACTCCTAAGAGAGTTTAGAGAGAATTCTATAGTCAAACTCATTAATATATCTAAAGCAAAAATGGGTGAATATTCACATCTATTACAAAAAATCACTATGAACAGGCTCATGTCTGTTTTTGCCATCAAATGAGTTTGTGTATGAAAATAAACTTTCATATTTCATGGCTCTATGGATTTTGCAATTGCAGCTAAAGGAGCTTATGTCTACAGTTGAATTCATCAAACTTTTCTCATCTAGTTAATCCTTTTTGTATTTTGCCTAAGAAACATTTTTCTGCCCTGAAATCATAAAGATATTCTTTAAAAATGTTTTCTACTACTTGTGAAGTTTTTCTTTTTCTAATATATTTCATTTATTCAACAGTAATGTTTGTGTATGAGAAAGCATTCTGTTTTTTCCCTCTATAGATAAATAATGATCACTGTTCTATTTATAAGACACCATTTTGGTTATATTATTTTATTTCGATTAGGAGGTTTATTTCTAGGCTGGCTATTCCACTGATCAATTTTTACCCTTGCACCATTACCACACTCTCTTAATTAGCTTAGCTTAACAGATCTGGTAGCTAGTACGGCAATCCTCTTAACCTTACTCTCATTCATCAAGAGTAACCTGACTCTTCTTGACCTCTTGATCTTCTGTTCAAATATTATCATAAGCTAGCCAGGTTCTTCAAAAACCCCTTTGGAGAGTTTGATTGGATTTGCCCTGAAACTCTCATATAATCTAGAGAAAACTGACATCGTAGCAATGTTGATTTTTTAAATCCTGAATATGATAGTACTGGTGCATTTAGTATTTTAAAATTATTTTCAATAATATTATACAATTTTCCCCATACAGACATTTCATAAACAGGGCAGGTCAAAAGTTGTTCATTGTTGGGAACCACTCTGCCTGCTTTCAGGAGTTGTAACCACCCCCCACAGGTAAGGCTGAGTGAATGACCTTCAGACTGTGAGCCACTAAGGAGACAAAGCTTATCTCCCTGGCAGGAGCGCTGCTTCTGCTTCATCCATCTCTGGCCTCCAATGCTTGGTCGGTTAGTCAAAGACGGGTAAGACCCCTGGGTGGGGGGTGACAACCTAACAGTACAGTAAAGTCATCATTGTTCACACATGCACTTTCCAGTCCACTGCACTTGGCTGCCAGGTTTGTCTGGAAAAAGTCCAGCCACTGTTAATTTAAGGAGAATGGTTTGGGTAACATCGATGTAACCTGGCAGCCAAGCCAGAAACAGAAGTCATCCTTGATTCTCCCTCTCTCTTATCTCCCACATGTGATCCACCAAGTTCTATCGATTTCACTTCTGAAATTTGTGTCCAATCTGTCCACTTTCCTCATCTCCTCTTCTTTCACTTTGTCCAAACCAGTACAGTGAATGAGGCTACAGGGTAGGAGTAAAGAGCTTTCTCAAAAGTACAGACCTTTGGTAAACACTACAATTGGTGACAGAAGAAAAGGAGACAGAAGAGCTGAAAAGGTGGGAGAACACAACTGAGATACACAGAGAATTTAGACAGAAAGGATCAGAGACATAAGACTGACTCTCAAGCATCTCCCAGTCTAAAGACAAAATCAGGTATATGAGGAGAAACACACACACACACATATATATATCTCCATCAAAATATTCACAATTCTTTGTTTTAATATATGGAGGTTTTATTATTATACTGCTCTAGGATTTTTTAATTTTCCAAATCAATGGTGGCTATAAACATCATCTTTTAATGTATGATTTCCATCTTAATAATATTGATATATATATGACAATTATTTGAAATGTATAAAGGTCTAGTATATAATGTTTCCTGTGTAATGGAGAAGAATGTGTATTTTCCAATGGCTGGGAATATGGTTCTATGGATGCTCCTTAAATCAAGCTTGCTAATATGTTATTTAAGTCCTCTGTATTTTTCTTCTGCTTGTCTTCAAAATAACCAAAGATTAGGTGACTTTGCATATTTCTCCTGTAGTTCCATCATGTTTTGCTATGTATTTTAGTTCTATTTAGGTAGAACCACATAAGTTTAGAATTGTTATATATTTCTGGTGAGGCAAACTTCCTACTGTTTTATAAGTATCTACTTTAACCTTAATACAGTTTGTGTTTTGAGTTTTATTTTCTTCGATTTTAATACAGATACTGCCACTTGCTTGCTTACTCTTTTGTTTTTTCCCTTTCTTTGTTTCTTTTTTTTCTTTTTATTTTACCAAATTGTGCATAGACTATTACCAGTTACCCAGGAGCCCCTTGGTGTCCCCTATTAATCACGATCCCCACTGTGCTCCCAAAATTAACCACTTACAATTTATTTTATCTTGTTTAGTATGTTCCTGGTTATTTTTTCCCCATTCCTTCATCACTAATCTCTGCAGGCTTCTATGTTTCTCTTAAATTCAATCTGATAACCTGTGTCTTTTAACAGATGGTAGTTAAATTGCAATATCTGGGGAAATTATTACATTTCTATGTATAATATAAATAACTTGTGAATTGACTATAATTTTATTTATTGCTCTTTGCATCTCACACCATGGAAGGAGAATATCTGCCTCTTCCATCAACCTTGCAATTGACCATAGGAGTTGTCTTTGGCAAATAGGATGTTAGCAGACATCATACAGCATAGAACTAAAATTATTCTTGAGCGTTTCTGCGCTGTAGTCACAGGGGACGCATCCTGAGGCCCGTCATCAGGGCCTGGGAGGAGGGTGGGAGAGCTGTGGAGCCAATCCGAGCCATCCCAGCTCAGCCAGTCTTCGTCTGTGTCTTCCATCCACCTAAAGACCCTTGAACACGGACACTTACGTATTAATCCACGAACGATTTGCTTCTTAGCAATTTTATGGCAGGAGCTCGTTGATACACTTTTTTGTTTGTTTCTACTATTTTGATTTTGTGCTTATCTGTCCCACTGTTATCTCCTATTCCTTTATGGAAGGTGACATATTGAGGTTGCTGTTGGTTTATTTATTTGCTTTTTCTATCTCATTGTAAGTCTTTCCTCTCTTTGTTTGGAAGCTGTACATTCTATTTCTAGTTTTTAAATAAATACTCTTCAAATTTTATGATGCATATTAAACAAAGTCTCAAGTTCGTATTGTGTACTTTTTTCTAAAAACAAAAATTTCAGCATAATTTGATTTCAATCACTCCTTTCCAGCATGCATATTATTTTCTAGCTCACAAACTTTGTTATTAAAATTAGTATTTTATACACATTATTTTTATCTAGACTGTTGTGTGTCTTCTTTTTATCTCCTGAAATAGCTCCTCTTTCTTTGCTTGCTATTTTTTCTGGGAACTCGGACTTTCATCTTCTGTTTTCCCCCGACATACAGGCTTATCAGTAAAGTTCTTTTAATGATATATTCTGCCATGTTTTAATTTATTTTGAATACCTTATTTTACCTGTATTTCTAAAACTTAGTTTTGATAAGTATGCAGTTAGTTTTTTTTTTCCAGAATATGGAAGGTATTATTCTATTATCTCTTCGTGCTATCAAAAATTTTGCCGTTAGCATAATTATTTGAATATTTTCTATTATTACTGCTGAGGAGTCTGCTGTCAGATGAGTTGTCACTTCCCTATGCACAATTTGCATTCTACTCTGGCTATTATTGAGAGTTTTTCTTTGTCACTAATGTTCTACGATTTTGCCAAAATTTTAAATCATATGGATTTTTTTTTCTTTATCCTGCTTGGAATATAATCAGATTCCCATATCAGTGGATTTCTGTACATGATCAGGTCTGCAAAAAATTCTACCCATTATGCTTTTAACTGCTCCCTCAAATTCAATGTATGTTCTTTTCATTTTCACTTCCATAATAATGGAACTTTTGTATTTTTCTTCTTCTTTCTCTGGGCTGTTTTTTTTTTATTTTTTGAGGTGCTTATTTAGATTTGTATTTTATTTTAGTCATTCTCTCTTCAGTGGCATTAACTCTGTGGTTAAGATACCCACTGAGCTTTTAATTTCAACATCTACATTTCTTATATTTAGAGGTTCTATTTGAATGACTTTTAAGTATGCCTTGCTATTTTTATATGTTCTTGTTTCTTGCTCAATTTTTTATTTCACATTTTGCCTTTAAAGTTTTTATAGTTATATTTCCATATTTGCAAATGTGAGTATTTGCTGTCCTTGGGTGTTTGTATCTGTTGTCTGCTGTCCTTCCATTCCTCATGTCTAGTGACTCGTTTCCTTGGACATTTTTACTATGAACTTACTTTGTTGAACTTACTCTGTGGGACTCCTAAATCCCTAACAACAGCCTGCTTAAATCCAGAGGAGATTCGTACTTCCTTCTGCTGAGAGTCGGAAGTGAATACTAAGCTCAGACACTTGATCGACTTTGCGCGTCTTCAGTTAGTGAGAATGTCAGGTTCATGTCCTCCACCATGCTGCTCACACAAGACTTACTCTCCATTCACAAAACTGACTTCTGCTTGAACATCCCTAAATTTCAAATCTGGTGGGGGGGGGTTGCCCTGTTTTACATTTAGCTCACTCTTCTTTTCATTTTAATTTTGTCCTTTTGCGGTGTTGATTTGTCATATCAATTTCCCCTACCGCCTAAGTGGAGAAACAATTCATTGAAATTGCTTGTGTAATTGCTGCAGAAACTAAGTATATTTTAAAGGGCAAGACTTCAAATATCTAATGAACCACATTGTCTCATAATATTTCACTACATTATCTTTAAAACAGTTTTGCCAAGGATAGCGCTGCATTATCACTAATAGCAGGTAAGAAAGTTGGGTCTCAAGTGAGGTCTTATTTGAAGGACAGAGAGTGCCACAAGGAAACATTTGTCAAGGCTGGTACTTTGGAGAGAAAACAGAATTCATGCACTGTAGGGCTCTGAACCAAAGAATCTATTAATTTAATGTGACATTCTTATCAAATCAATATTTTGTTCAAGGGAAACAAACTTTATTCAAATTCATAATTAATATCATTTAAACATGTTGATTGTTTTTATGCCTATAAAATTTAGAAGTTGTTTAAGAGTTTTCTAACTTACCATTTAAAAGTTGCTCAGATGTTCCAAAGTTTGGCAAAAGTGCATCAATAGGCATTGGGATTTAGTAACAGTTTAACCTTAAAAATTATTTTGAGCTATAACTTTACAGAGAGTGAGATTAAAAAAACCTAACAGTTTTTCCCCCTGAATAAGCCAATGCTCCAGAGTAAATGATTTTGAAGCCAAAGAGGGATTTCGATTTCTGTTTGGAGCCTTAACCACAACTTCTCTGGGGAATTTTCCAAGTCTGTGAAATAATACTTTAACGTAAACACTTGCAAATCCATAGCACTATTCATGTGTGCCTAAGCATCATTAAGCCTTAAATGACACATTCCATCTTGCAGACAGCGATATAGAAACACGGAAGCAGTAAGTGACTTCGGCAATGCCACAGAAGGTCAACCAGAGCTGAGTCACTAGCAATGCATCTTGGAAGTATCTAAAAGGAGAATCAGTTCCAGAGACTCTCAGGCTTAAGAGGTTCTGCAATATTTTAGGATGGTGGTTCTCAGTGACATCACCTGGGCACTTTGATGGAAATGCAGATTCTCAGGTCCAACCTCAGACCTACTAAATCGGAAACTCAGGGTGGAGCCAAGCAATCTGTGTCTCCAAAAGCCCTTCCAGTCACTCTACTACACCCTAAAGTTTGAGAGCTACCACTGCAGACAAAAATACAGATGGGAGATATGATGTCACTCTTCCTGTCTCTCTGGGCCCGTGGCAAGCTGCAGTGGCTTTCAGAAAAGAGAGGAGAAGCAGGCATCAGAGACTGCAAGGTCCACAAATGCCACCAGAAGGATTTTTGACACAGATTCTTTGTCGGACTGGTCCTCAACCTTGATGTCAGGACAGATCAGACTGTCATTATGTCTGAAGTACATAGTTTGTTACTACTAATAAAATAATGACCTTTATAAGTTATTAAATTTATATAAATAGTCATGAGTTTAAGACTATCCTTACGATAATGTTCCACTCAATCATGTATATTCCATTTTTTTTTTGATTCAAGAGAAATATATGGAGTTATACCCAGGGTGCTACCAACTTGTCTGCATCCTCAGGTTGTCTTACCTACGCCACAGCCGATGGTCAGAAACCACCAATAAAGCATGCGCTGAGAGTGTGGAGAGTCAAACAAGTTAGAGTATCATACTCCTGAAATATTCTGTGTGCATCTGTACAATTCCACATGCCAGGCTAACAACCTCCCACAGTCTTCTAAACTGAGGTGTTATGAGTGACCAGTTCAAAACAACAAGGAGTATGGGAGGAGACAAGCAAATCAGGGCCCGGAAGAAGCTAAGTATCATCCTACGTAGCATGGGAGAGGGGAGCAGAGGTAGAAGAAAGCAAGATTATGTCTTGTATACCTTTGCCTACAGCAGTAGGTCTCATCCTTTAGGGAGACTGACATGACCGGAAGGGCTCGTTTCCCTTTCCTCTCTCGCAGCCACACAGACTACCCCAGAAAAAAAAAAGAAAAAAAAAAAAACATGCGACATAACAAATTTAGCTGCATTGCAAAAATTAAACTGTATCATGTTAGGGTGTCCAACCAGATAGGTAACTGTGGCCAAGGAAGAGAACTGATGTGGACACACTCAGCTCTCAAAGTCAAGTCTCAAACTCAGACTCTCTGAGGGTGAGTCAGGGGTCAGGAGCACAGGAAATCACAGGTGAGCACAGAATCACCCACCGGGCACATTACTGAGGGCTGAAGGATGGCTTAATATTAAGAGTGCAAGAAAAATGGATAAACTGGTCAGAGATCAAATACCAACATGGTAAAAATCTAAGATGACGACGTAAAAAGCAGAAAATTAGTCCAAACCAAGATATGGGAAATGAGATTCTAATGCAGCTATTGTCCAAGGGCAGAGAGCTCGGCAGAGGCTCCAACTGAATGCAATGAAGATATAATTAATTTCCTACAGAGGAAAAGAAAGAAAAGATAGTGACCGCAAGCAAGAAGTATTAAATTTTGGCTACACTGTCTCATCTCTGATTCTATAAGTCTCCTTATTCCCAACTACAAAGATGGTTCCTGCATCCTTCAACTTTTCTCAGATTGCGCATTTGCTACAGACTGATTACTCAGTCAAAAGCTAAGATCTAATATTGAACTCATTCACCAATAGTTTGAGTCATCAAGTTTTTACTAAGCTTCAGAATATGAAAGGCATGCACAAAATCATTTTTCCATCTGCATTTTTAGGTATAAAATTGAAGGAACCAAAATAGTTTTAACCAGAGGTCACTGGCTTTAAAAAGGGTGTAATGAACTTGGTCATAGACGGGTATCTGCAAATTGTGAGGGACTATTTTACATAATAACAGAAAATCATATGATATTGGCCTGATGCAAGAGATCAGCAATATGGTTCAAATGTAGCATCTGCATTTCCTACTTTTAGGAGTGATTCTCAAATGTACACTTTCATATCCACATACAAGTAAAACAAGTGTCAACAACTTTTTTGTAATCTGAAGTTTTCTTTCTTTAGTTTAAAACAGGGTCTGAAAATTTACCAAAGTCCTGAAAATTAACAAACTGACACTATATTCACATCCCAGGTTCTCTTCCACTCACGTGACAACCTTCTCATTTCAGTTCAATACCTAGAAGCCAAAATAGTAATACTTATGGAAGCTCCAGAAGTCCTGCGAAATAATAGATAGATAGATATAAATAGATCAGTCTCGGGTTAAAAACAAATTAATTGGTTGTCCTTTTTGTGGCATTCAGTTCTTCACATTCCTGGGACAGGGCGGACAGGAACCGGGACCCCTTTGGAGTTTTTGGAGAACGCAGTGCCTTGCCGCGGCCGGCTGCCAAGAGCGCTGGTGGTGCCCAAGGCAGTCAGCTCTGCGAGGAAAACTCTCTGCCCGGCGCAAACAAGTGAGCAACTCAGTACATGTGTGGGAAAACCAGGATGGCCCAGGTGGAGCTGAATGCGGAGAAAGAAACGTAAATCTTCATGTTCTTACATAAATGACTTAACAATTGAATTTATTTTCCACATAGTTAACAGAAAAACTACATTGAAAAGGTATAAGATTAAAAAGTTTCAAAACCTGACACAATCATACAAAAAATGACAGTCTTCCAAACTGCAATTAACAGGCATTTTTCACGCTCGATGTAATAATATTCCTCCAAGTTTAATGCGAAGGAACTATGGGGCAAGGAAGTATTTCATTTTTTCTTTTCATTCATGAATCAATACAATCAATACAATCCTACAGCTGTATTTTATGTGCATCTAAAATGCTTACGTATGTTCTATTGATTTTTTTAAATTATACTCTGCTTCTATTTAATTGTTTCTAACAAGATACCTGGATCTGGGATTTCATTAATTGAGCAGCGACTGTATGATACACACTTCCCTACTTTTAAAATCAAACCAATGTGTAATCTTGGAAGCAAATTAATTTCCTGACTTAGAAACCCTTTCCAAGAGCTTAAAAAAGAGAGTGGCTTTTTTTTTTCTTCTATGAGAAAAATGTTCTAACATGTCTTAAAAACTTTTGAAACCTTGTCACCATTCCATGTAATGACAGCCCGATCATATACGGAGATCTCATTAACCTTTTCTCTGGTCGAACAGAGATTCCTGGTCAGAATCTAATACTAAAGAGCTAGTCGCCAACTTCAAAAGCTTCTCACTTTACAGGCGCAGATAGAATGATATATATACGAACATACATTAATCTTTCTGAAATGTATTGCTCGTATGTATATACAACCAGTTATGTCTCTCTGTTGTTAAGTAATGTCAAGCAAAAAAAAAAAATTGCACTGAACAAAGTTAAACTGGTATGCGAGACTTGACTCAAGCTATTGCACTGAGGGAAGAAAGACGCCTTGGGAAGGAGGGTGTTCGTGTGCCAGGGCGAGCCAGGGGCTGTTGGCAGAAGGCTGCTCAGTGCAATGTGTGGGCACACCCAGTTACCCCTGACTTGGCAAGTGCTTTTCTCTGTGGTCAGCACATCTGGGTTTGCGGGTGGGCACCCATCTCCGTCAGACCCCTGCTCTCCCACTGAGCCTGGGAGACAGGGTTGCTGTTTCCTGGGATGTTTACCTTTCAAAGACATAGTTCCCCAGTCCTTAAGAAAGACGTCACCTGGGCTGTAAACCGGCAAGAGACTGGGAAGAGATTGACATCATTTCAAAAGGAGGCAGAGAAAGAATTTGTAACTATAAGTTTTCTAAAGTAAATGTTTGAAGAAAAGGGAGATCAGGGACCTAGAGTCAGGAAAACTCTAAAGCTTAGTCAGGTTGAGGGCAACTTGAAATCCATCTTGGTTAGCAATTTAAAAAAAAGAGGGGGGAGGAGAGTCTGACCTGAAAAAAGTAACTTTTGGAGAGTCTTATAAAGGAAGAAAGATACACGACCTCATCAAAAAGAAGAGGAAGTGGCCTGAGGCTCCGGAGGGGCTCTGCCTAGAGCCAGCTGACAAGTTGCAGCCAAGGACTGGCAGATGGAGCCTGGGGGCCAGCGTGCAGAAAGCCTGGGCTGGGCGGGGCTTGGCCTTTAGCTCCAGAACACCAGAGGATGAAGGGGCTGACTGACACCAGTGATTAAGAGGGTTCATTTGGCAAGGTAGGCAGGCATTGGCACGGGACTCGAAAAGAGGGAGTGATGCAATCAGAGGCCTGAGGAAGGTGACCATGACAGCCATGAGGGATTTGAGGGGCAGCAGCTGAGGCTGGAAGCCCGACGAGGAAGTCATTATCGCCCTGCCTGGACCTTGGGAGCGCTCCATCTCCACACTCCCTCCCTCCCGCCGTGTGCCTTTTTTCTTTTGTGAAGCACTTTTCCTGTCTCTCTCTCCTTAATTATCTTTTCACACTCTGGTCCCTATGACCATTTAAAAAAAAATCTATCTGCCCTTCTCGTTTCTTTGAAACCTCTCCACAAGGCACACTTCAGCTATGCCATGTAAAATGCAATTAAATCGTCAGATCCGTAAGGTGGACGATGCAAAGCCGTAATTAAGAGTTTCCTAAGTTTGTCTAATCTTAAGACCCAACCTGGGGTGTTTTTTAAATACATCATATTGAATATGTTTTGGGGCTTCTGAAAATAGAAATTCCTGGGCGCCACTCCAAATGCACTGAAACAGTGTTGTCCAGGGGAGGGGGAAAAGCAATGTGTTTTTTACGGA
>PVKM010049831.1:0-10884 GCA_004027735.1 Carollia perspicillata
TCGGTCGGTCGCAGGGCTCTGCCCCTTCCTCTTCCGTGCCCTGCCAGGGGGGGCCCAGTACCCTGCTGGGAATCTCAGGAAAGCAGGAAAACGGGGATTGCTTATGCCCAGCCTCGGCCTCTGCAGATCTGCTAGTGGACTATGTGGTCGCTTAATAGTGAAGGGAACCTTCAGAAGAGACAGATTAAGAGGCCTGGCTGCAAAGCGTTCAAGTGTTCCCATGTGAAAACCCACAGGAGCTCCCTCACTGCCCGTTTTCTGGAGAAGCCGTTGTGTTCCCGGCCTGGGCCAGGCCCGGTGTGTGCCTGCTGTGTACCTGCCTGGGGGCCAGGCGCCAAGGTGAGCCTGACTATCCCAGAGGCACAAGGGGCTGGTGGGAGGGGACACTCACACCCCGCAGTCACAGTGTCATCTCTGCAAACCCTGGTGCTGTCTGTGGACACCTGCCTCCCTCCTTTAGGACCCAGCAGGTAGCAGTTCCTAGGGGAATCTCCCCACCTTGGCTCCTGTGCAGGACCAGCTAGGGCTACAGGTGGTCTGGGCCACAGCAAGGCTTACTATGGTAGGCCTGGTATCCCCACTGCGTAACCCACAGATAGCTGGTTGACATGAGTCAAGGAGGGTCCCCTGGGGGGTTGGTGGGACACAGAACATGCCCTTTAGATAATTAAGTTCTGCAGATGGCTGTTGCTACACAGCCAGGCTCCAGCCTAGGGGGTCATCTCCCCCAGCCCTGGCCAGTGGCCCCTCGTTGTACAGGTCCCTAAGCCTCTCCTGACCCCTGCACAGGTCACAGCCCTCTTGTCCTCCCACCTAGTACTGTGTGTGCTGTGGGCATGGGCCTGGCACACAGTGGTGCTCAGCAGATGGCAGCCAGGGTGGGAGGCGGGCAGGCTCGGGAAAAGCGTGAGTTCAGGGCCCTGGCCCCTGGGTGTGCCGTCGCTGGTGCCAGGCCCTACTAGGAGCGCGCGTATGCAGCGCACGCCTGAGGAGGGGGCTGCTTGAGGTGTCCTGCACACAGTATGCCACTGTGCCTTGTCATCCAGCCAAAAAGGAAGCTTGTCTTTGTGCTTTAGAGATGGCATGTCATAAGTCTGCACATTGAGGTGACATATGGTGCTACGGTAGGGTAGGCTTCTGCCTGTTGATAACGAGCTGGTTCTGTTTGTTCAAGGAGGGATTGCGAAGGGGAAACGGCCAGCTGTGATGACACCCAGCTCTGATTTGGAAGGGGCCTGGTGTGTCCTTAGTGTCCTTAACCAGCCGTCTTTGCGGGTGCGGGAACTGAGGCCCACAGAACGTACACCGTGTCCTGGGGCTGAGTCGGGCTCGCTGGGAAGTGCTGGCTCTGCTCCCCAGGGATCCTAGGGAACTGCAGAATCCCCCACACCCAGGGGCTACCGGGTGCTCCAGAAGGGGCTGTGGGATGTGAGCTGGCTTCCACCCTTGGGGGCTGGGCACAGGGCAGTCACCTGGGCTCAGGAGACCTGAATGGCCATCAGGGTCGGCATTGCCCACTGTCCCCACCCCGTCAGTGGCAGGACCACAGGGAGCCGGAGCAGAGCATGTCCCCATTCTGTCGAGGACATAGATTCAGGAATCCTGCTACGGGGGCTTGAGACAGTGCCAGAGAGACATGCCACTGACCTGCCTGGAGGCCACCAGCCTTCCCCACCCCCAGGCCCTGGTCTCCCTGAGCAGCTCCTTCCAATCTCATTATATACCAGGACCACATGCAGTTTGCAGCCTCCACAAATTATGGTGACCCTGGAACAGCAGGGACCTCCTGGGCCAGAGCCAGGAGGTGGGCCTTGGCCAGTGGAGGGGCCCGTGCTCCCTCAGAATGGACAGCTCCAAGCACACATCTGAGGAGCTCTGCAGAGGCCCAGCCCTTAGCAGGGCCATGACAGCACCTCCCTTGGAAGGCTCAGGGCTCACCTGGCCATGTGCTCTCCCCAGCTGGTGTCCCCCTAGAAGCGTAGACCCACTCTTTGTCTCTATGACCATCACCCTTCCCGAGCATGGGGGGGTACGGCCAGCTTCTGGGGGGGCGGGCAGCACTCACTGCTGGATCGCCAAGGCACTGTCGGCCCTTGTGAGCAGTCTCCCGCCTCTGTGCAGGCTCCTCAAGGCCTGGCCTCACCCAGGGTCCTTTGCCCTGTTGCCTGGCCTTTGTCTTGGCCCTGAAGAGGCTCAGGCCGTCTGCTTCCCACCTCAGTGGCTCCTGGGTCTGAGCCTGTGGCCCTCACTCAGTGAGCGGCTAGCAGTGACGGGTGTCTGCTCCCCAAGGCCCCGAGCTTCCCATAGCTTCAGTGGGGTGCTGGCTCCAGCCCGCAATGGGCAGGGTCGAGGTGGAGGGAGGGTGGAAAAGGCAGCAGCGGGCCCTCCCCTGCAGCACAGCCTGGCACCTGTTTTCAGGCCCTAGCCCTTGCCAGCTAACATTTCCTGGAATAAGACCCACTCCCCTCTGCTCCCCGGGAGGCAACAGCAACAGCCGTCGAGGCCTCAGTCAGTGGTAGCTTCCTCCATTCCCCTTCCCCTCACACCAGGAGCTTCGAGGACTCCCATTTCCTCTACCTCCGGGCTTGGCTCCCGGCCCTGAGTAGGTCCTCTGTCAGATGTCAGCCGAGTGAAAAGGACGAGACGGGGCTCTCCTGCTCGGTGTGTCTCCCCCACCCCCACTCCACACCACATGGTGGGGCTTTGGGGTGCTACTGGGGCCTGTTCCTTTGGCCCCATCTCCGCACCCTTGGGGATCCATTCTGCCACCGAGCATGTCTGCCGCCCTTTCTTGGTGGTCAGATGCCATCCCCATCACTGCAACTCTATCACCATGACTGACTTTACCATGTGCCTTGGCCAAGCCTGCGTGGGGATGTCCACAGTGTTCCTCGGGCCTCGAGACTGGTGGGGAGGTGGCCTGCCTGGGCTCCGGCGGGGTGCTCCTGCGCCGGTGCTGACAGGCCTAGGGGGAAGCGCAGGCCCCGCCTGCAGCGCGGAGGGCACCGAGAGTGGGGCCGGCGGGGCAGGCCTCTCTCTCGTACACCAGTCCCTCGGAGGGTGGAGCTGGATTGCACCAGCTCACAACTGTCAATTGTTCAATTTTTTAGGAATTCTGGGCCATTTGACATCATTTTGTAGCTTAAAATCAGCCAGATGAGAATAATTGCAGCACGGCACTCAGCAGACGCCTGACAGCACCTCCCAATGGGTTGTTCAACACTCACCAGCCCACCACATCCTGTGGCTCTCAACCGGGCCGGCTCCGGGGACCTGCCTGGGTCAGGCTCAGCTAGGGATGAATTACAGGATTCGTGGTCCCCCTCTTTCTGCAGAGCCGGCAGTGCCCCTTGCTTTTCGGCCTCCTCCGGGCCTCCTCGGCGACCCCGTCCTCTCCCCCGGTGGCTGCACATGTTATTTCTGCTCACGCTCATCCCATTTGCGAACGGTAATTTCCCAGAGTGGCTCCCTGCTCGCCCGCCCTCCACCGGCCACTTCCCACTCTCCCCAGGCAGATTTTACACGAACCTGCGCACAGAGGCAGACTCAGAGCTGGGCGGCTCTGCCTGCTCTCCGGCAGCATGCTCGCAGACTAGCGTGAGACCACCTGCTCAAGCTGGGGCCTGTCCTGCGTGCTCCGTCTGGGAGAGAAAAGCCTGTACTGCTCACTCAGGAAGCACTCCTTACACACCTGTGTGTGCAGCCATCCGGGGACAGAGGCCAGTGTCCCTTCCTCCTTTCAGGTCAGATGGCAGCAGCACCGAGCAGTCCCTGGGGGGCTGGAGTGGCTTCCCCAGCACCCACTTACTTCCACGCTTGCTGCAGCTGGGCTCAAGGCCCCTGTGCAGCAGCTGTCTGGGCCCAGGGAAGCTAGGAAGCCCTCCTCTGCCCTAGAGACCAACTGGCAGGAGAGAAGGGCACAGACATCAGGAGCAAGGCTTCGGCAGGTTGGGGTGAAGGAGGGATGGTGATCTGGACTTGATCTGGACCTCACAGAATCCAGCCTGGGCCTTGGGTGTTGAGGGGACAACCAGCACAGGCAGGGTCGAGGGACTGTCTGGGGCCATGGAGAGTCCAGCCCTATGCACCTGGCAGCAGGGGTCAGGTCCCAGGTGCTGCAGAGTCTGCCGGATGGTACAGCTGGGGTTCTCCGGGGTCTCTACAACCTGCACATCTGTGTGCTCCCCACCCTTTGCCACCTGACCTCTCCTCAACAACACCCCCCCAACTGGCAGAACACCTCCATTCTGCGCTCACAGGTGCTTCAGGACAGAGGAACGTCCCAGCCTGCACCCTGCTCAGCCGCCAGGCCAGTGGGGTAATGAACGTTCCAGGCTCATTAGCTCTGCTCCTCAGGTACATGTCAGGCAGCTCTGGGCTCTGAGATGCAGATTATTATTGTTTAAGGCATTTTTATAATTCAAGACTAAAACACAATTTCTTCACTCTTCAAGAACAGCATGGGAGACCAAGCTGACTTGGGGACCCTCAGCATAGATCGGGGCCAGAGTTGGGTATCTGCCACCCATGGCCCCAAACAACACCGAGAAATGCTTCTGGTCTAACAGAGAACAAGCTCGGGCCGCCCCTGGGAGGCTGGGCTTGCAGCCCGCCCAATCCTGTCTTCATCACCCCTGGTTGGCGTGTCCTCCGCCCACGCACTTTTTCTAATCCTATTAATAAAGCTGGTCAGCCAGAGTCCCTGGGCCTCATATCCTGATGTTGCCACTAAGGCCAGCCCCAGCCCACAGCCCCACACACCTTTCGTGGCCTTGGTGACCCCGTGAAGGCTAACAACATCCTGACGTCAAGGAGGCCTGGAGTGCCCAGGCCAGCGTGGCCCATAGGAGTGGCCATAGGCAAGTCCTTCCCCACAGGGCCACACAGCCTCCCTCCAGCAGTGGAGGGCGGGAGCTGGGAAATGTGTGACCTGCTCAACATTCCCCAAAAGCCACAGCCTCTGCCTGCAGTGTCCCAGGCTCCAGGAATCCAGGTCTGTAGCTCATTACATCTACTGAGGAAAGAACACTGGAACAGCTGACCACAGCAACCTGTGGTTCTTCAGCAGTTTCCAAGCCCTGGCCCAACAGGAAAGATGCTAAGGGGAGACGTCCGTTCTGTGGCCCTTTGTTAGTGCTGGCCAGGCCCACAGGCACACAATCCCCTCCGGCTCCTCTCAGCCTCATCGGCCCAAGGACAGGACTGCTGGCGGTGAGAGGGAGCAGTCCCGGGCCCTGGGCAGCCTCAGCTTGGAGGAGCTGGCCCAGTTGTGGCTTCCTCATCTGTAACGTGGGACAAACCTTCAGCTCAAGGACAGAAGGATGTAGTTTTGGCAATACCTGCCATTACCTGTGCCGGTGCATGGGGCCCATAGGGCCCGGAACTGTGGGGCGTGTGTTCTGATAAAGGAGAGTGCCGGTCATTGGGGCGCAGACGCCAGCTGGCTGCCAGGCTCCCATGGCCTCACCTGGGACGCTGGTGACCCTGCCTGATTCTGGTGGCAGGGAACACCATGTAGGACAGGACTGCCATTGTGCCATTTTATTTCCCTCTCACAAGAGACAGCCACAAGGTCCCCTTGTGACAAGCAAGTGGGAGACAAGCAAGTGGGAGGAGCCCTTGTGCACAGCATGAGGCACCCCCAAGGCCAAGGCCAGCCTACCGTAGAACAGGCTGGGTCCCATGCATGGCCCAACCCAGTGTGGTCCATACAGAGTAAAAAAGCCTGTCCCTCCCCCATCAGCCTGTCCCTAGTGCTTCTGTCACCCTATGAGGCCTCCACAGAGCCCATTGGCAGCTGTCCTATCCCCTCTGCCCATAGACCTGCCTAGGTCTCAGGGTCCAGGCTGCAAGTGCCCCTCAGGATGGGGTTATTGCCGGTCAGGCCTGCCCTGCTTTCCTCTGATGCCCAGGCTTAATAGACTGGCCTGTTACAGCCCAGCTGACCAGGGAACCTGCCATTGGGGTCTCAGAGCAAAAATGCTGGGGCACTGCCAGGCCTGGCATAGTGCATGTCTCTCCTGAGGGCATCCCAGATCCTGGCTGCAGGGGAATAAGGCCCAGTGAGGGTAGATCTGAATAGCAAGGAACCCTTGGGGACAGAGGCCTGACTGTCCCCCAGGGCTGCAGGGATCATAGACTGAGACATTGTGTACTATCCCAGCCTGGATTCAGAGAGACAGAGGCCATGGCCCAATGACCAGCCCAGCCTTTGGCACACCCTCTCCTCAAACCTCGTCACTGCTCCCACCCAGTGCTCCCTCCACAGGCACAGCTCTGGCCCCTCTCCCAAGCTGCCTGCACCATGGCCACCCCAGACCACTCACATGCCAGCCACTCACATCTTAGCTCACATCTTAGCTCACATCTTAGCTCTCCATGGCCCTGTGACCAGAGTGCCCTGCCCACCTGTGGCCTGGCCTAGGGGTCACCCTGAACTTTCCCAATGCTCTAGCCCAACACTGCCTGCCTTAGAAGACATGCAGACTGCCCTGGGTGTGATGCAGGTGGGCTGGAGTGAGGTGTCTGGGAACCCATCCAGGAGGCACTGACCCCTGAGCTATACAAGCCAAAGGCCAAGATCACTCTAGTGAAGACAAAGCTTAGGACCAGAAATAGCCCACCTAGCCTGTGTCATCTCACTGCCTCGTCTGAGAGGCTGGCTGGTGCCAGCCAGGTGAGCGCTGGGAGAGCACCGTCAGCTGCCGACAGCCCGACAGGTATGGGTGTGCCAGCGACCTCACGTTCCCACATGAGCTGCACACTGCTTTCAGGCTTGATTTGGTTTGGTTTCCGCATAGCGGCTCACAACGCACTACATGGATTTTATAACCCACAGAGGGATCACGGCCTTGAGTCCGGTCCTTGGTCGCTGTCCAGAAAGTTTCATCTCAGAGAGCCCTCCGAGTTGGCCAGGCCCTGGGTGTGGGCAGTGCTTGTGGCTGACGGGGGCTGGGAAGTGGCTATGCTGCTGCACATCAGCCTCTTGGCTACTGTCTGTGCATCTTGTGACCAGGTCATTGGCCGGGGATAGAGAAGGCATTCTCTTCCCTGAAGCAGCTGCTCAGAAACATCAGGAAGCCCTTGTCTTGGCTCCACTAGCTCGTGAACTTCCGGCAGCTCCTCCAAAGGGCCGTTAGCAGCCCCAGCAACCTGCATGGCCCCGCCGCACTGCCGAATCCTGGGCAGGATAAAGCCATCAGCCACTGCCTTGGGCACACGCAGCGACGGGCTCTGGGTTAGGAACAACCACCCCCAGGATCGAGGTCTCTGTTGTGGCAGGGCCTGGGAGCCTTGGAAAGTCCCAGGGGCTGCAGAGTTTTCCTAAGTCCCATCCCAGCTGTGTGTGTGGCTGCACCAGCACATGCATCGGCATCCTTTGATCCGGTTCTCGATGGAGCCAAGACCTGGAAGGCTGCATTTGCCCAGCTCTCCCATTTCCTGCTGAGGGAGAAGCCAGGGTAGGGCAGTGATGACCCAAATACTTTTTTAAGCATGAGCACTTCTGAAATCCATCGTGTTGGCCACAGGCAGAGAGTCCCCACTGGGATATCTACCCACGTCTTCAACTTCTCACTGCAGGAACTGGCCTCCAGCTACTGCCAGTGGTTTCGCCAGCCTTTGCTCCCGCAGGTGTGACCTGGGGCAGCACCCAGGAGCGCAGGAGAGCGAGGCTTGCTGAATAGAGGCAGATGAGGGTATTAGCCTCGTAGGATGCAGGGGACCCTCTGGAGCTGAAAGAAGAGGCACTTCTTGCACTCTGGTTTCCTCCCCGTGAGAGTGACACTGGCAAGCCCTAGGCCAGGCCGGAATCTGTTGGCAGCTTCCAGTCTGAACACACCTGCATCCTGCCGTTCACTAATTTCCCATCAGTGACTGACAGCAGGGGGACTGGGATCGAGCCAGCAAGGTTTAACATAAAGACAAATAGAGAACAGTTCTCATTTCAGTTCAAGCAAAAATGGACTGGAAACAGCATTCTTTTCTGCAGAGTGGGAGGAAGGTCAAGGTGAGAGTAGGCTACAGGCCTCCTGGCCTGCCCAGGGGCCCTTTCCCTCTCCGTGCCTGGGCATGGAATGGGGGAGCAGGACATGGGAGCTCCAGGCCCTTTCAGAGCCAGTGCTCCCAGCGTTGGCCTGGGAATTGGCTGCCCCAGAAGTGGGAGTGACCCCCTCAAGTTACGGGATGCCTGCCATCAGTGTCACACTTACCCCGGGGCTGTGGCCAGCATTGGCAGCAGGAATGGTCTTTTCTAGCCATAAGATCCTTCGAGTTATTGATTCTGAGATTCAGCAAGAGCAGAAAGCAAACCCTGATGTGTGCGTTTGGGGGCTTCAGGCCTGTGCTGGCGAATAGCAGCACTGGCAGGCCTGGTGGCTGCCAGTGTCCTGGCTGGCCTGCTCAGGCTCCGCAGGGGACAGCTCAGTCAGATGGACGAAGTCCCTGCCTAGGGACAAGAAAGCGCTCTGGGTGCAGGGCTACCTCCAGCTCACTCTGGGGCCCTGGGTGGGACCCAGACATGGCTGGGACCCGACGGTTGTGCACCCACCTGTGCCCATTTGGGTTGCCTGGGTCCAGGCTGTCCCAGTGGCACAGTTCTGGGCCCTGTCTCGTCCCTTGCCCAGCTCCTGAGTAGTTGGGGCAGTGCAGCCACCAGGCCCAGCATGGGCTTGGAGCTTGGAACAGCCTTGCATGTTGCGGCTGGCCACAGGGTGAACGGAAGGGTGAGAGCTGGGCTGGCCACACTTATATTGTGGTGTCCTGGTCCTCAGACCTGTACCAGGCACCAGGGGTGAGGTGATGGGGCCCAGGCTGCAGTCCTAACTCTCTGGGGGCTAATGTCAAGGTGGGGAGATGAGGGCAGGGTAACAGAAGCTTCTGGGCCCCTGCACTGTCGTGGGGCTCTGCACACACGACCTCTGAGCCCTCGGCCCAGCAGGATGGCCCCCGCCACACAGATGAGGAAACTCAAGCTCCAAGAACAGGTTGCCCTAGTGGCACAGCTGGTCTGTCACCTAAAGAGGAACCTTGGCTGTCCCCTACATAGGGGGCTGGGGGAGCTGGGAGACTGCTACCCTTTCCACTACTTAGGGTCACCCCAGCCCTTTCCACAATGTACAGTAGGGAAACCAGGCACCAGTGAACAGGCTGGTTCAGCGGGGGTGAGGAGCATCAGAGGCGAGGCCGTGTGAGACTGAACTGCTTTGTGCGGCAGGAAGTTGCACTCTGCTGTTTCTGGCAGGTTCGGAACACAGGTTTCAGGCCATTAGGGCCTGAGTTATGGCTCTACAGCAGCCTGTTATCTCGTTTAAACAGCCCTGGCTGTTTGAAGTGGCAGGCCTGCTCATGGCTGTTACTACGAGGTTTGCAATTGTCGCTGGATGGGAGAGCGGTGGGGGCCGGGGACGGGGACAGGCAAACAGTGACTCTGACTTCTGGACTCCTAAGAATATGTCCCCGCCCCAGAGAAGCCCCATCTGTCGCTGGCCTCAGGGCTGCAGGGCTGGGCCCTCTATAATGGGCTCTTCTGAGTCCCCCAGGGTGGGCAGGGGAGGGGTGGAGGGAGGGAGAGGTGGCCGCCCTCTCGAGCCCCCCTCATCCCTGGGGAAGGTCGGGTGTGCCAGTGAAGACCTGAGGCACAGAAGTGTCTGGTGGCAGGTGTGCTCCTCCTAGTTGCTAATCTTTGCATGTCACTCGCTAATCTCCCTCCTGACAAGTCCTGTGGCCTCAGGGCTGTCTGTCTGCAGGTGGCGGTTGGGGGTGGAGGAAGCCGGAGCTGGCGGAATGGCACGTCCTCATGGGAACACAGCTGTGGAGTCGGGTCCTGGGGCCTCTGTACACAAAGCCCCCGGGGGGTTGGCCACCAGGGGCTGAACTATCACCCAAGGTTTCCTCCACCAAGAGATAGGGTCACGTCATTCCTGATCATTTTAAAGCTGAAGAGCACCTGCTTTTCAAATGACTTCCAGTTAGTTTCGCCAGAGTGACCCACTGAGCCATGGAGCTGAAGCGAGGAAGGGCACAGGCCAGCTGCCAGTGAAAGGCCAGGACAGTGCCCAGCCCTGCTGTCCTCCAGAGTCCCAGTCAAATGTTAAGCATGGAGAAGAAAGGGCTGGGAAGTGGGGTGGCCTCTGGGCCCCTCCCCACCCTCCCTGTCAGACGGTCTGTGGGCCAGACCTGCCCAGGTCAGGTGCATCTGTAGGGGACGGCGGGGCAGGGCACTCGGGCACCCACGCCTCCTCTCAGCCCAGCCCCCACACGCTGGCTGCCATGCCAAATGCCCACAGCCTGCACCACCTGGCCCTACCTGCCACAGCCCCACGTTAGGCGGACTGCCCTGGCTGGGCGCCGGGGAGAGCTGTCCCCGAGACAGACTGGCACCACACTCATGTGCCAGCCACAAGCTGTAAGAAGTGGGTCCACTGGACCTCAAAGCTCTGCAGCAAATTGAGAGGAGGGATTACAACAATTGTGATGGCGCGGGGCGGGGGTTGGGGTGGGGTGGGAGGCGTGTCAAGTTCAGGGGCAGAGGTGCAGGGGGAGGGCTGAGGAAGGCCTCTGGGAGCCTTCCTCCCTGTGGGTTGGGAAGGAACGGCGTGGCCCCCAGGCATGGGGGGAGAGTGCGCAAGGGATGAGTCGGAGAGCTGGGCAGAGTGTGTGGGGGTCACCCAGTCACGTCGGAAGCCACTGGAGAGCTTTGCCCAGGGGGATAAGCAATCTGTTGGCTGTGATGGGCCGTAACGGGGGTCATACAGCAGAAGCAGGGAGTCAGGTCTCAGCAAGAGAGGAAGGTGGTGGCAGCGGGAAGGAGGGGCATGGACAGATTTGAAGGGACAGCCCTGTTCTCCCTCCTGCCCCTCCCCCCACATCAGCTCATTGGCCATC
>PVKM010049832.1:0-10859 GCA_004027735.1 Carollia perspicillata
TCTAAAGAACCTCATAAGGATGCACCTTGGGAATTTCAGGGGTCTCAGAGGAAGTTCTTGTATCTTGGCCTGAGAGTAGAGAAGTGGCATGAGCTCTCTCCCCCCACCCCCCTGCACACAATAAGCAGGTCATTCATTATTGGGCACCTTTCTTGTCATTGAGAGGGCAGCAATTCCATGGTGAGTAGCCCAGGAAAACCAAATCAAGAGAGAGAACCAAGGTATACAACAAAAGGACATAAGAGGGGTTTTCATGATGGGAAATATGAATCCCATCCAGGACATGGATGAAAAGATCATATGAAAGGTCCAGTACTGTTTTTTTCTGGGTTGTCTTTTTTTTTTTTTTGAGGCCAATGGGACAGTTGGTCATTCAGCCACTATGTCTGAGTGATGGTTGATAAGTTTGGGGGCAGGGTCCTCTCTAATCACAGAGAGAGCTGCTGAGCAGAGGAAGGCATGCAGCTGCCCCTCAGTGGAGGAGAAAGAAAACACGTGGCAGACTCCTAGGTCATGTGCTTCCCAGGACCAGTCAGTATTACTGCACATGCAGTCAAAGAAACAAAGATTTAAAGAAACGAACAAAACAAATACCACCTGATTAACCTCTACATCATTAATTCCCAAGAGCCCAGGCCCTTAATCACACCTGGGAATTTATCTCTAGTTAGCCTGGCCTCAGGAAGAAACATGAACAAACACGCCTCAGGTTCAACTGACAGCTCTTCTCCTTTTTGGGCAACTTCCATGTCCCCAGGGCCCTCTGGCTGCCATTGGTTACTCACACAGGACGATCTCCTGCCCAGCTGACTCCCTTTCCTAGGCCTAGTCCCATGGCTCCAGCCCTCTCATCCCATGGGCAGGGCTAGAGAAAAGAGAAAGGGCTCTGGCCTTAGAAAATTCTAGGTATGAATTGAAGCCTTGCCACTTTCTAGATTTGTGACCGTGGAGGAATCTCTTATTGGATATTTTAGCTTCCATTGCTAAAATAAATTCACAAGATGATTCTAAGGATTAAGCGATGTCATAAACATAAAAGTGCTCAGCACACTGGGGGCACTATGCACTGATGGGGACTGATTTTTAACTTCTGGGTGTGATATTTCCGGTCTAACATGGAGCCTTAGATGATAGGGGTGACTGAGGCCTGCTAGTCCAGGTCAGAGCCAGGATGTAGGCACTCCTAGCTGTGAGCTGATGGAGGCAGGGCCTATGCCCTTAGGGCCCTGCTCTGTTCCAGGTTCCTAATAAGTTCAACAATGGCTGCTGAACGATGGGCAGGTGCTGTTGACCGGGACTTTTGGTGCCCTGTACACTGCCCCACACGTGTGGGAGGCAGAGTGTTCACCACACCCATGGGGCAAGACCTCTCCGGCAGTGAGAATCATAGTACTCAGGTCCAGCCCGAGTTGAGGCAGCATGTGGAGCAGCAGTGGATGGAGGCAGGAGGATTATGACTTGCGATTCAGGATTGACATGATTCATCGTCTGGCTGCCAGGGGCGACCTCTCAGCAGCTCTGACTCCATTGTCTTAAGATCACTCCCCACCCTGGCCACTGCCCTATTTTCTCCTTTTAACACTTGTCCACTTGGCAGGCCAGCCTGGTAATAGCTTCAAGAAAGACAGATTATCAATCCCTCTCCAGAAAAAAAAACAATTATTCATGGCCTCCCCTGAGTTTTATGAATGACAAAAAAAAAAATGGTAAGAGCAGAGCTACCTCCTAGTGTCACCTGGAAGGCTTTGCCTGAGAACAAGCTGGGGGGCAGGTTGGGCTAGATGAGAGCAAAGGTAGGCTGTGGGATGGAAGAGCAATGAAGCGGAAGCTGGGGGCAGGATGCAGGCAACCGGGTGCAGGGGTGGAATCAGGAAGTCACCCAGGACCAGGCTCCCAAACCTGGCTATGTGTGTCACCCCAGGCATGTGGCAGTGTGCCTGGGGCAAAACCACAAGGTACATACAAATTGTACTCTCTGGTAAATAAATAAAAAACTTATTTTACATAATAAAATAAACAAAGATATATTTTGATGCCAAGTGTAATTTTTGCATGAATTCTTAAGAAAACAATTGAGACTTCCAATGATTTTTCTTGCTGCTCAGTCCTATGGTCATGTTCCTAGCACCCTTGAGGTATGAAGGTTTTCTGTCCTTCCATGAGGGTATTTCATTCAATTATCCATTCATACATTCATTCATTCAACAAGTATTTATTAGTGACAACTATGAGTTAGGCACAGGAGTTGCAGCAGGGAGTAAAATACATATGAACCTTGATTTCATGGAGCTTACATTGTAGGGGAATCTTCAAAAGAATTGATGAGCCAAAATTCTCTCATTTGTGTTTGAAGATCTGGTCATGGGAAATGGTAGGCTTCCTTTTCTGTTGCCAAATCTGAAAGCAGAGATTAGATAAGCAACAGTTGCTTGTTGAATGAATGACTGAATGAGGAATGGTGTTCAACACTGGACGAGAAAGCCAAGTGACTAACTCCTAAGGTGCTTTCCAATCCTTGACTCTGTGTCTTCTCATTCCTGTATGCTCAGGACATGGGAGGGAGGTATCCTTTGCCCTGGAGGGGTTTCTGTATCTCCTTTCTATTTGTCTCTTCTAGAGTCTCATACTTTGATGCCTTAAAGTCAAACTGAGCTTTCTTTTGGAGCCTGGGAAGTCCAGAGCCTCCAAGTCTTTCTATCACCCTTGTCTCCCTCGACCAATCAGGAAGTGGAAACCCTATGGGCCAAGAATCTGAAAAAAATAGCTGTCTGTTAGAGATTAAAAGGGAAAATTAAACATTTCTCTCCTGTTTTGGCCACTGATGCATTTTCTTTAAACGTGATAGAAGGCCCAGCAAAGCAGGGTGATTCCTTATCAGAGATGTATAGAACTCTAGCTCTGAAAGTCAGCATCCAAAATGACCCAGTCCAGAAACAGGAAGAAGAGGTACATAGTGCCTACATACTCTTCCCTCAAGCCTGGGTACAGCCATTAGAAGGGACAAGAAGGAGGTCCCTGGGCATCGGGGAGATCGGGTTGGGCATGAGAGTAGAAGGCTCCAGATGAGCTAGCCTTGTGGCATGACCATTCCCATTGGTTTGCTTGGAGGTTTGTGCATGTGTGTGTGTGTGTGTGTGTGTGTGTGTGTGTGTGTGTGTGTGTGTGCGCGCTGCATTCACAGAGCAGTTTAGGTGTGTTCACATACATTACACACTTAACTCTTACAATTCATTCATAGGAGGTGGTATTGTTATTTTAGAGTCAATAAAACTGAATGTTAGAGGGGTAGAGCAAGTCTCTGGGTCTAGATCTAGGGCACCATAATGCCTCTCATGACATCTCTTGACGTCAAAGACAAAATAATTCAAATTCCCAACTCCTTCCAAGTGGGGAAGTGCCTGGCTTTTAGAAGACCCACTGCCAGAGTGCCTCGTCATCTGACTCCACTGGAAGCAGCTGCAGCCTCTTAAGTGCTCAAGAAAGTGCTGGCTCTGGAAAAGGAGACAAAGCTGGTCCTATACCTTCAGAGCTGCAGCCCTTCAAGCAGTGGGCTCCCCTGCACTGCCAAGCTGCTTTTTATGCAGGCCTCAGGCTGCTGCCAATTTTCCGGGCTTCTCTGTGAACTTCCACGCTAAGGGATGGGGCAGCTCCTGAGCCAGCTCCCCCAATGACCTAGCAGAGAAGCACACACCTCTCAGCTCGGAACACCACTGGCATGGAAGCTTGCTCAGCACTGGGGAGATACTCCTCACTCTTGGCCTTTCTGGGCAACCTATCACCCAGAAACAGGGTTATGGAGAGTTGTTTAATAGGGAAATAAGTCTTGAGGGGAGTTAGAGGAATAAACCCGTTCCACATCTCATTCTGCCTGTGGTGGAGGGACAAGGGGAAGTGCAGCAGGGAGAAGGTGAGGCTCCACGGGGGCAGCTGAGTGAACATGGTGAGGCCCTGAGGAGAAACTGGCTGAGGACTTGCAGCCCTGGGAAGGTGTGTTGAGCATCCTTCTTACCTGGAGGCCTAACAGTCCTTAAACAGTTCTGCTGAAATCCCTGCCACTCAGTGACATAGGTTGTTTCAGAAGCCCTGGCCCCATCCTGGGTGTGTCAGTACCTCAGAGACAGGAGGCAAGACTTCATAGCACTAGGAGTCCTGTGTTACCACGTGGCTTTCTGGATCCGTGGCCAGGCAGAAGTGGAGTGCCAGGATGAGCTTTGAGTCCAGAGAGGAAGAAGAGAATGTGGTTTTCCAGGACAAACATAAACCAAACTTTGTTGCTATGGGAAACAGGGAATTGCAAAGGGCGATGTGTCCCTATTGTATTTACAGGACCAAATGCTTGCCTCAGTTTCCCTCAAGTCCATTACCACCCAGTCTATTGAGAGGATCTTCTGTCATTCTGCTGCTTTTCACAATGAGAAGAATCCCTTTGTTCCTGCTGATTAAGTAACATGCTTCCACTTTTCTTCATTGTCAATGGTACAGATGGACAGAGATGAGGGTGAGGTGACTAAGGCACTTGCCACTGGCATGGAATATAAGCGAGCACTGAAAAGCTCAGTAATCAAAATAAATGATATTTTGTTATTTTTAATTACTTTATTGTTGTTCAATTACAGTTGTCTGCATTTTCTCTGCATCACTACCCGCAACCCCAGCCAAAACCACCTCCCTCCCTTGCTTCCACTAAAACCCTTGGTTTTGTCCATGTGTTCTTTATAGTAGTTCCTGAAAACTACTATAAAGTAGTTTTCCCCACTGTCCACCCCCAGCTCTGGCTATTGTTAGGTTGTTCTTAACTTCAGTGTCCCTGGTTGTCTTTTGTTTGCATTTTTCTTTTGTTGATTATGTTCCAGTTAAAGGTGAGATCATATGGTATTTGTCCTTCGCCACCTGACTTATTTCACTTTGGATAATATTTTCCAGTTCCATCCACACTGCCACAAAGGGTATAAGCTCCTTCTTTCTCTCTGCTGCATAGAATTCCATTGTGTAAATGTACCATAGTTTTTTGATCCACTCATTTGTTGATGGGCATTTAGGTTGCTTCCAGCACTTGGCTATTGTTAATTGTGCTGCTAGGAACATTGGGGTGCATAGGGTCTTCTAGATTGGTGTTTCACCAGCAGTGGATATAATCCTAGCAGTGGAATTGCTGGGTCAAAAGGCAGTTCCATTTTTAGTTTTCTGAGGAAATTCCATACTGTTTTCCATAGTGGTTGTACCAGTCTGCACTCCCACTAACAGTGCACTAGGGTTCCCTTTTCTCCACATCCTCTCCAACATTTGTTGTTTGTTGCTTTGTTTATGATGGCCATTCTCACCAGTGTGAAGTGGTATCTCATTGTGGTTTTAATTTGCATCTCTCTGATGGCTAGCAATGCTGAGCATCTTTTCATGTGTCTCTGGGCAATCCGTATGTCCTCCTTGGAGAAGTGTCTGTTCAAGTCCACTTTTTACTTTTTTTTTGTCTTCCTGAAGTGGAGTTGTGTGAGTTCTTTATGTATTTTGGAGATCAAACCCTTGTCTGAGGTATCATTGGCAAATATGTTTTCCCATATAGTTGGGTCTCTTTTCATTTTAATGCTGTTTTCTTTAGCCATGCAGAAGCTTTTTATTTTGATGAGATCCCATTTGTTTATTTTTTCCCTTATGTCCCTTGCTCTAGGGGGCACATCTGTGAAGATGCTGCTGTGTGGAATGAGATTTTCCTGCTGATATTTTCCTCTAGGACTTTTATCGTGCCATGACTTACATTTAAGTCTTTTATTCACCTTGAATTTATTTTTATGTAGGGTGTGAGCTAGTGATCAAGTTTCAATTCTTTGCACATAGCTGTCCAAATCTCCCAAAACCATTTGTTGAAGAGGCTATTTTTACTCCATTTAATGCTTCTGCCCCCTTTGTCAAATATTAATTGACCACAGAGACTTGGGTTATTCTGGGCTCTCTGTTCTGTTCCATTAGCGTATGTGCCTGTCTTTATGCCAGTACCAGGCCGTTTTGATTACAGTGGCCTAGTAATATAGTTTGATATAAGGTATTCTGATCACTACTACTTTGTTCTTTTTTCTGAAAATTTCTGAGGCTCTACAGGGTCATTTATGGTTCCATATAAATTTCTGAAATGTTTGTTCTATATCTGTGAAATAAGCCATTGGTACTTTAATAGATATTACATTGAATCTATAAATTGCTTTGGGTAGTATGGACATTTTGATGATGTTAATTCTTCCAACCCATGAGAACGGTACATGCTTCCATTCATTTGTGTCTTCCTTAATTTCTTTCTTCAGTGCTGTGTGGTTTTCTGCATATAAGTCTTTTATCTCCTTGGTTAGGATTATTCCTAGGTAGTTTATTTTTCTTGTTGCTATACGAAATGGGATTTTTTCCTGACTTCTGTTTCTGATATTTCATTGTTGGTATACAGAAATGCCTTTCATTTCTGGATATTGACTTTGTATACCGTTATTTTGCCAAATTTATTCATTAGGTCAAGTAGTTTTTTGGTGGAGTCTATAGGATTTTCTTTGTACACTATCATGTCATCTCCAAACAATGACAGTTTTACTTCCTCCTTTCCAATTTGGATGCCTTTTATTTCTTTTTCAGGTCTGATTGCTGTGGCTAGGACTACCAGTCCTATGTTGAATAGAAGTGGTGAAAGCAGGCATCCTTGTCTTGTTCCTGATCTTAGTGGGAAAGCTCTAAATTTTTGCTCATTGACTATGATGTTGGCTGTAGGTCTCTCACATATGGCCTTTACTATGTTACTATGTTACTATGGGAATAGAGGAATGCTCCCTCTATTCCCACTTTGCTGAGTGTTTTTATCATAAATGGGTGCTGTACCTTATCAAATGTTTTTTCCACACCTATTGATATGATCATGTGATTTTTGCCTTTCATTTTGTTTATGTGGTATATTATGTTTATTGATTTGTGAATATTGTACCATCTTTGCATCCCTGGGATGAATCCCACTTGATCATGGTGTATGATCTTTTTAACATATTGCTAGATGCAGTTTGCCAATATTTTGTTGAGGATTTTAGCATCTATGTTCATCAGTGATATTGGCCTGAAGTTTTCTTTCTTTGTTGTGTCTTTATCTGGTTTTGGGGTTAAGATGTTGCTGGCTTCATAAAAAGAGTTTGGGAGTCTTCCATATTCTTGAATTTTTTTGCAGTAATCTGTGGAGGATGGGGGTTATCTCTCCCTTAAATGCTTAGTAAAATTCTCCTGTGAATCCGTCTGGTCCAGCGCTTTTGTGTGTCGGGAGTTTTTTGATCACTGCTTCAATTTCATCTGCTGTTATTGTTCTGTTCAGGCTTTCTGCTTCTCCTTAATTGAGTTTTGGAAGATTATATTTTTCTAGAAATTTGTCCATTTCACCTAGGTTTTCAAATTTCTTGGCGTACAGTTCTTCATAGTAATTTCTTACAATCCTTTGTATTTCTGTGGTGTCAGTTGTAATCTCTCCTCTTTCATTTCTGATTGTGTTTATTTGGGTCCTGTCCCTTTTTTTTCTTGATGAGCCTGCTTAAAGCCTTCTCAATTTTGTTTATCTTTTCAAAGAACCAGCTTCTGGATTCATTGATCCTTAGAATTGTGCTTTTCATCTCTATGTCATTTAATTCTGCTCTGATCTTGGTTATTTCCTTTCTTCTACTTGCTCTGGGCTGTCTTTGTTGCCGTTCCTTGAATTCTTGTAGTCATAGGGTTAGGTTGTTTATTTGGAATGTTTCTATCTTTTTTAGGTAGGCCTGTATCACTATGAACTTCCTTCTCAGGACTGCCTTTTTGTGTCCCATAAGTTTGGGATTGTTGTGAGTTCATTTTCATTTGTTTCCAGAAATGTTTTGATTTCTTCTCTAATCTCATTCTTGACCCATTCATTGTTTAATAGCATGGCATTCAATCTCCATGAGTTTGAGTGTTTTGGGTTTTTTCTTTGAGGTTGGTTTCTAGTTTCAGTCCCTTGTGGTCAGAGAAAATGCTTGATATGATTTAAATTTTCTTGAATTTGTTGAGGCTTGTTTTGTGTCCTATCATGTGGTTTTCTTTGAAAATATTCTATGTGCATTTGAAAAGAATGTATATTTTTCTTCTTTGAGATCAAGGCTCTGTATATTATCAGTTAAGTCCATTAGATCTGGGACATTGTTCAATGCCACAATATCTTTGTTGATATTTTGTTTACAAGATCTGTCCACTTTTGACAGTGGGGTGTTAAAATCCCCTACTGTAATTGTGTTGCTGTTAATATCTTTCTTGAAGTCCTCCAAGATTTTCTTTATGTATTTGGGTGCATATATATTTACAATATTTATGTCTTCCTGATGGATTCTTCCCTTGAGTATTATGAAGTAACCTTCTATGTCTCTTTTTATGGCTCTTTTTTGAAGTCTATTTTGTGTGACATGAGTATTGTTACCCCGGCTTTTTTTTTTTTTCTGTCCATTTGCTTGGAATATCTGTTTGCAGCCCTTCACTTTCAGTCTGTGTAGGTCTTTTGTTCTGAGGTGGGTCTCCTGTAGGCAGCATATGTGTGGGTCATGTTTTCTTATATATTCCACTATTCTGTGTCTTTTGATTGGGGTATTTAATCCATTTACATTTAAGGTTATTATTGATAAGTACTTACTCATTGCTACTTTTTTGTACCTGTGTTCCTCTCTTATTTATTTATTTATTTATTTATTTATTTATTTATTTATTTATTTGCAGTTCTTAAAGCAAACCCTTTAGCATCTCTTGCAGAGCTGGTTTGAAGGAGGTATATTCTTTGAGGCTTCTTTTGTCTGAGAAGCTCCTTATTTGGCCCTCCATTTTAATTGAGAGCCTTGCTGGATAAAGTAGTCTTGGTTGCAGGCCTCTGGTTCTCATTACTTGGAATGTTTTTTGCCATTCCATTGTAGCTTGTAGCGTTTCCATTGAGAAGTCAGATGCTAGTCTTATAGGGGCTCCTTTGTATGTTACTTCCTGTTTCTACCTTGCTGTCTTTAAGATTCTCTCTTTGTCTTGAAATTTACCATTTTAATTATAATGTGTCTTGAAGTGGGCCGCTTTGTGTTTCTCTTGATTGGGACTCTCTGTGTTTCCAGGATTTGTGTGACTTTTTCTCTCATCAGATTAGGGAAGTTTTCCATCATTACTTTTTCAAACAGGTTTTCTATCCCTTGCTCTTCTTCTTCTTCTCCTTCTGGTATCCCTATTATATGGGTATTATTACATTTCATGTTGTCCTGCATTTCCCTTAAATGCTCTTAATTCTTTTCTGAGCCTCTTTTCCCTTTCTTGCTCATTCTGGATGTTTTTTTTTTCTTCCTTGTCCGCCAGCTTGCTGATCTGGCCCTCTGCTTCATCTGTCCTGCTTTTGATTCCTTCTACTGTGTTCTTCAGCTCAGAAATTATACTCTTCATTTCCTCTTGGGCCTTGTTGATAGTTTCTATTCCCTCTTTCATGTTGATATAGTTTTCAGTGAGTTCATTGTACTTTCCCTGTAGTTTTTGGTAATTCTTTGTGAGCTCATTGAGCTTCCTTGTAATGATTTCTTTGAACTCAATGTCTGATAGTTGACTTGACTCTATTTCATTTAGCATTCTTTCTGACGGTTTCTCCTTTCCTTTCATTTGGGAATTGTTTCTTTGTCTTCCCATTGTTTTTAAGACTCCTGCTGTTAGCCTCCGCTTCTTAAATTGATCTGTTCTGACTCCCTGGGTTTATGGTGTGAATGTCTATAATAAAAGACCTGTAAGATTCAGTGGTGCTGTCTCCTTGATCTCCTGAGCTCACTGGTCTTGGGCTGTGATTTATGTTGGCTCTCTGTATGTCTTTGAGTTTTCATTGTTGTTGGGCCTTTCTTTGGTGGATCCTTCCCACCAGCTGGTTAACTGAGGGTTACTCTGTCCACCATGTCTTGTATTTTGTTGTGCAGGTGTGGACCGGTTGTGTTGAAGCTGGTTTTTCTGAGTGTACAAGGTTTCGAGGATTCTCTCTTGCTCTTGTTCAGTTGTTTGTTCTGATTAATTTCTCCACTACTTAGTTGTATTTCCAGATAGGTCCTGGGTTGAGTTAGTGTGGCTTCCACTCCCTCCTTCACCTTCTTCTGTTGTTATCTGTTAGTGGTTCCTTTGTTAGTGGATTTTCTCTTCCAGCAGGTATCTTGGTGTTCACAGCTTCCACCTACTCATCTGATTTTTCAATGTCCTCCACAATTTTTGGTCTCCAATCTTCATATATGCTGGGGTACTGTTGGCTGTTCACTCTATTCCTCAGAAGCTCAGCTAGGTGTCTCACCCATGTGCAAGGGAAAGTGGACTCAGGTCCCACCTACCTCATTGACATCTTCGCCCCTCAAAATAAATATTTTAATATAATATTTTATTTATTTACTTTTTTAGATTTTATTTATTTATTTTTTGAGAGAGGGGAAGGGAGGGAGAAAAATAAGGAGAGAAACATCAATGTGTGTGAGAAACATCAGTGTTTCTCTCCACAGTGGTTTCTCTCCATCAGTGGTTGCCTCTTGTGCACCCTCACTGGGGACCTGTCCTGCAGTCCAGATATGTACCCTGACTGGGAACTGAACAAGCAACCATTTGGTTCACGAGCCAGTGCTCAGTTCACTGAGCCACACCAGCCAGGGCTTAATACAATATTTTAAAAAGTCAAAATCAATGCAAAAAATTCTTAATGAATAAAATCCAAAATTTAGATAAAGAAAGGATTAATATTGAATTTTCCTTTTACCTCAGGCTTTAGTATGGCTCAGCACAGCACCAGCTACAGATACCATTCAGTGTGCTTGGCTCTGGGAGGTACAGTAAAAAGCAGGACAAACTTGATCCCTGAA
>PVKM010049833.1:0-10858 GCA_004027735.1 Carollia perspicillata
AAAAAGAAAGAAAACTGGGCTGGGAGAGTTAAGTTACACTCTGCTTCTCCAGCAGAGATGGGAGACAAAGAGAATTCTGATGGAGTGTGAACTAGTTCTAGTCTTCTGGTGACTTCTCAGGCCATGTTTCCCACATCTGCCCCCAGTTCTCATCTCTTTATGTGTGTGTGAGCTAATTTGGGTTGGTTTCTGTCACCAGTGCAATGGCTGGCCCATAGAATAGGCAGAGACACTCACATGTATTTTGCTTTTGGATTAAGGCTACCTATAGCAAGGCTTGGGGCTGTGAAAGGGGCCAGAAGTCTTCTATTAGGGAGATTCAGAGCCACAGTCCCTGACTTTCTTGGAGAAGGGATGGATGCTGATTTTTTGACAGGGCTGTGTTGGTTACAAGAGGGAATCAAGGCTGCGGTCCTCTGGCCTCAGTCGGAGCTCAGGCCCCCCAAAGCTACACCATCCTGACTTGTAAGCCACAGTTGAGATATTAGAGCTATAAAGAGGATATTAGGCCTGGCATTGCAACCTACTGGGTTGTGACTTTTAGCCATTCATGCAGCCTTTCCAGGACTGTCACCAATAAAGTAAGGTCTCACACTACAAAGAGTTGCAATTCTGGAAGCTCTCATGAAAATTTACCAGGGGTGTCAAACTCATTTTCACCAGGGACCACATCAGCTTTGCCATTGCCTTCAAAGGGCCGAAGGTAATTTTAGGACTGTATAAATGTAACTACTCCTTCACTAGGGGCAAGGAGCTTGGTGCTGCTGCTGGGCAGAAACAAGGTGCCAGGTCAAATAAAACAAGGTGGAGGGCTGGGTTCAGCCCACGGGACTTGTGTTTGCCACCTGTGCTTTAGACTAAACAAAAAGTAACCTGAGAAGTGCTATACAAAGAGTGGATGGGTAGATACTTAGATAAAAATAGTCAATTGACACTATGTTTATTTTTAATAATAATGTTAACAATAGCAATAATAACTAAAGCATATAGCACTAGTGTATGACAGGCACTGTTCTAAATGCGTTACCTATGTTAACTCATTTAATCCTCACCTCAACTCCATGACACAGATACTATTCTTACCCCCATTTTATAGTTGAAGAAACCAACACACGGAGAAGTCAAGTAACTTGTCCAAGACCACACGGGAACATGTCAGAGAGAGGAACTTATTTGTGCAATTAGTGTCCAAAATCCAAGCTCTTAAAACTAAGCTACACATCTGTTGTGAAATGCACCTATCTGTCTGGCACAAAATAGAATTCAACAAGTGCTTATTAAATGTTAGCAGGTAAATAAAGTGACCTTCGTGAAGGCATTGGTAGCAACCAAGTGATACATTTTTCAAAGTCATGGTGGCAGTAGCAGAGGGTCCATGGAACAAAATATTCTCTGTTGGGGATAATTTGCAGCCACACTCACAGATGCACAGTCATTTTCTTAATTTATTTTTAGAGAGAGGGGAAAGGAGGGAGAAAGAGAGAGAGAGAGAAATCAATGTGTGGTTGCCTCTTGTACATCCCCAACTGGGGACCTGGCCTGCAACCCAGGCATGTGCCCTGAGTGGGAATCGAACTGGTGACCCTTTGGTTTGCAGGCCAGCACTCAGTCCACTGAGCCACACCAGCCAGGGCTGCACAGTCATTTTGTCATGCTTTGCCTAGAGTTCTTAGAGCATTATCTCAAGGGCTAAGTAAGTTCCGTGGATGGTAGGACAATCTTTGTGCAATTCCCTTGGAAACTACGGAATGGCTTTTGACAAGCAGTCCCACCTCAAGCCAATGTGTAAAATCATAAGAAATAAACTACTGGAGACAAAGAAGAACAGAAGAACACAGTCGCCAAAAACACTCACTTTCCCCCCATTTGTTAAGTAAAGGCACTATTTCCTGTCTCATTAGAGCCCTACATTAAAACTGTCCTTTAAAAATCATGACTCTTAGCAGCCGGAGATTTGGCAGAACTGGCTTCTGTATCTAGCATCTGTTATTTGGACAATGTCCTTAAGATGAGGTCTATTGAAGACTGTGTATTATAAATTCGAATTTAGATCAGCATAAAATTTTGATAAGGAATCTCACTGTCCCTTTAAGCAAGAATCGGATTTTCCTACATTAACTTTACTGTGAAG
Source organism: Carollia perspicillata (assembly GCA_004027735.1). Classification (NCBI taxonomy): domain Eukaryota; kingdom Metazoa; phylum Chordata; class Mammalia; order Chiroptera; family Phyllostomidae; genus Carollia; species Carollia perspicillata. The sequence goes on from PVKM010049833.1 coordinate 2,132, forward strand.
AATTATGTTGCCAGAATCAAACTCAGTGGTTTAAAAAGCCACTCCCTCACTGGAATGCTGAGATCAAGTTTATTAATCCGTACCAGCAGAGCTTATCTGAGCAATGGAAAAGGCCATTGTAATGATTATCTGTAATGTGCTTTTACAAAACAGCCAAAGTTTAGCAACTTGCACTTTTATTGTCTAATGGCTTCAAAGACCTAAGGAACAAAACGGTTTAAAGATTAATTGAAACTCAAATCATGACAACTGCCAGGGTTTGGAAAATTTAGATTATAAGGACTAACCAATAGCTCTCATGTGATCAGAACAATAGCTGTGGAAAAAAACCATTAGGTCACTGCACATACCCATCCCCCTGCCAGTTCTAGAGAAGCAATTAGAGCCTCCCTTGCTCCCATTGCTTTGCTCTGTGGGGAGGGACGGCCTTAACTCCTTGTGGTGTAGCCAGGTTGGTTGGGGTGAGAGACAGGGTGCTGTCAATCCAGCCTGTGTGCCTGATGGTGGGGCGGGGGTGGGGGATCTGCCCAAGCTGAACGCTGGATTTAGCCTACGGGTGTGCTTCATAGTGGATCTTAAACAGGACCTTCTGGGACTCTTATTTTGCAGAACTTTCCCCCTGTGGAAATGTAGCCACAGGAACAACACTCTCCAAGCCCTGAGAAGATGGAAACACCCCACACAGGGGACCATCCACTGAGTTCAGCCCACAGAGGGCCCTGCTATGCCCTGCCTATTGGAACTCAGATGTCTCTCCAGGAGCACCAGGACACGGGGGCAGGTCCTCACTCCACAGATGGCTTTTGAACTATCTGCGCAAGGTGTGAGACTATGTGGATGTAACCTGTCTCAATGGAAATAGACTTATTTTTTCAGAGACTGTACTACAGGCTCAAGGAAGTCCCTCCAGTAAAGACAATCCTAACGTCAGAAACAGGTGTTGCAAGCCAGAAAAGGAGGTCCAGAGTGACCAAAAGTATTCACCCTACTCCCGCCCATAAAAGTAACTAATAAAAGCCAAACTGAAAAGGTGACTTCTTCCTGTCCCTTCTGAAGGTTGAACAGATAAGAGTGACCCAGAGATGCTACACTAGTGATAAATTTCTGACCACAGGCCCAAAATTAGATGGCTTCGGGGCATTCCACACCTGCAGTACACTCCACACTGCAGCAGAAACCTACAGGAGAGAACTTTGGACTTAATTTCAAACTGTAGATAACTTACTCTTTTACAAAAATATTACTCAAATATTTCTATAACCCACCATAGACTATACATTTCTCGAAGGTTCAGATTAAGCCACTCCTTCCCCTGTGCAACCTCGAACTCCCCTGAATGGTACCCACATCCCTTACTGGAGCAAGCCTCAAGGATGGCCCTGGGGGCCCCGCCTCCTGTACCCCACACTGCGACAGCCGTCTCCCACATTGTTCCCAAGTTGGTTTGTGTGAACAGTAGAGTGTAGCAGAAGTAAAGGAGTGTCATTTCAGAGATTAGGTTATAAAAGATGGTGGCTTACTTTTGGTTCTCTCTCGCCCTTTCTCAGTCTCCCAGTATCTCTCTCTCTCTCTCTCTCTCTCTCTCTCTCACACACACACACACACACACACACACACACACACACCCCACTTGCTCTGAGGAAAAGCAGTGTGCCTTGTCTGAGCAGCCAGAGAGGTCCACAGGACCAGACCCTGCAGGTCTACCCACAGCAGTGAGGAGCTGAGGGCCAACAACAGCCATGTGAGTGAGCAGGGAAGCCGACTCATGAACCCATCGAGCCCTGACAGGACTGCAGCCCTGGCCAAGTGCCTAGCAGTACGCTCCTGAGAGACTGAGCTAGAGTCACCCAGTAAAGCTGTGTCTGAATTCCAAATAAGTTCCAAAATTACATTTTAGAGTAATCTTGTTACTCAGTAACGGATAATTCATAACAGAGCCTTTATTCCTTTTCATAGTGGATATTCTACAAGACTCTCTGGACAACAGGCATGAGAGAGGCAACTGGGGATACAAACAGCCGATGACAAGTCCAACTGGGTTTTCTCCTTGGCCATGGTCTAAATATTTCTGTCCAGCTACCCCTGGACCTAAACCATCTTCCTGCCTCCTGGGGAAGACTATGTGGTCCTTTTCTAGTTTGACACCTAATTTCAGTTGAAGACGAACCATGCTCATGCAGTTTGCTTTAAGCTGGTTTCCCTCCTGCCTGAGTTGCATGAGATGTCCCGGTTACATGTTCACTAATTCACTCACTTAACAAATATTGAATGAGTGCCGCTGTTCCCAGTGCTGGGGGTACACAGTGAAAAACACTAATAAGGCCCGTGGCTTTGGGAGCTTACATCTAGCATACTCTCCTAAAAAGCTGTGTCTCCCTAACTACAGAGCTGACCTTTCAAGCTCTTCTATTAGCTACCTGGGCTCTGAATCCCCATCTAAGCTCTTGCTTCTGGGGACCCAGGACTAGACAGCCTTTTCATGGGAAGACTGAAAGACATACTTGTGTAAGAGGCAGCACCTATAATCAAGACAACTGTGGAACACAGTTATGGGCACATACCTTGCTTCCATCCCTATAATACATATGATCTACAGCGTTGAAGAGTGTTCCTTATACCATAAGGTTTTAATAAATCATATTTTATTAGCTGATAAACATTCTAACATGCCATTTCCTGCCCAACATCCAACTGGATCTCAACCACACAGATCAGTAACATACCGATAGTGGACTCAAGAGTTGGAAAATTTTAGTTTAAGGTAAATAGTTATAAACCTAGTAGGTAATGCATATGTTAAAGCTATTATTCCAGGAACTGAAGGCGTGACCCACCCTGACTCCAGGAGACCATAAACAGTTCCACCTTTGTGCCTCAGGAGGGCTGCAAGCCCTTCACGATGGAATCTGAGCCTCTGCTCCAGAGTGAGATGACCACCGCCCAGGGTGAGAACGCTGCAGTTTTTAATCCAATTAACTTTTCCCGGAAAATCGGATTCCAAACACCTTACCTGCACTTTGCTCTCCTTATAAAAAGGGCCATTTTAAAATGGTCCACTAGGGTACAAACCCACCATCTTCTCAGATCGCCAGCCATCTGAATAAAGCGCCCATAAAGATTCAATCCCTGTCTCTGATTATTGGGTTTGCTATGTAACAAGCAGCATGAATGCTGAGTTTTTTTTTTTCTGGTTTCAATACAACCAATTCACTTAAATAAAAGTCAGACAATAAATGCACATCTAATTATATTTGCATGCCTCAGATCCTTTTTTCCTCCTACCTTGGCTCATTTTTTGTTTATCCTCATCCTAGAACATGATCATGGATTTTAGAGAGTGGGGAAGGGAGGGAACAAGGGAAAGAGAGAAACATCAATGTGAGAGAGAAATATCAGTTGGTTGCCTCTCATATGTGCCCCGGTCGGGGCGTACCTGTAACCTAGGCATGTGCCCTGACAGGGGATCGAACGATGCTCCAACTGAGTCACACCAGCCAGGGCCCACCTTAGCTCATTTTTATTCCAACACACACTCGAAGTTGGAGGAAAACTCACGTTTCCTAGGTCACTGCACCCAGAAAATGAATACATAGTCAAAACAATGATCACAAAACAATATTTTCTGACTCTGCCCCAGTCAGCCTCAGTTCTTCCTAGTAACTATGAAAAGTCTCCAACATTGCTTCCTCTGCATTCCACAAACCAGTCTTCATGATGGTCCCTGGTTGGTGCCCTGCTTCTCTTGTCCTAGAAAGAGGGGGATATCCATCACAGCAGCCATGGGCACCGAAAGCAGCGGCCACCCCAGTGCGCACTACGAGTGCACTGCCCCACACTGACAGTGCGGACCTCCAAGCCAAGGCCGCAGTCTGAAGCTGCGAGGCCCCCTTGGACAAGTCTGCCGGAACTGCTCCATAGGAACCAGGGGACTGACTAGTTAGAACCCCATATTAGGGGTTGATTTCAGGGGATGCCCACCATGTCAGCCCTCTTTTTTAGTGTTGATCTGCCTTTCTTCTTGGGAATAAAATTTTGCCCAGGAGACTCATGAACCACTGCCTAAGTGGCATTTTCCCTACCTCCTTTTGCAAGGTTTTCAGACTCATTCTCACGTGCCTAAGTGCTAGGTAAATTTAGGCTTAATCTAAGACCCCTGACTTAAGGGTATCCTAAGAAAACTAGTCTTGGAACCAGGTTAACCCATGTACCTCCAGAATAATAACTATTTGTGAAAGGCACCACAAAGCCTAACTTGGAAAAAGTATACAGATCAAAAATGGAATGTTTTCATTCATCACACTAGAATTTATCAACCAAAACCTATTTCCTGCCTTCAACACTTCAGATATAAAATTTTCAATCCAAACCAAATGGGTTTAACACCTTATTCAGTAGGTTATTTTTTTTTTTCAGAAAGCCTTTGAAATATATAATTACAAGGTCAACCCATTATAGGGAAGAAAGAGAAAAATTTCCTTCAGAGGAAAATTTCCTTCAGAGGAAATTTCCTTTCTTAGTTATAAGGAATGAAACTATTTTGTGGGTATTATGTTCAGCTGTGATTTTAAAACAACAAAAATAGCTCCTTTGCTGTGGTTCAGAGTCTAAAGAAGGTTTTAACTAAACAATTAAGACTGTGAACTCTCTTCCGGCCAAGATGGGGGTATAGGTAGACACACTGTGCCTCCTTGCACAACCAAAATTGAGGACAACTAATATTTAGAAACAAAAAAACAACCAGAACTGACAGAAAATTGAACTGTAGGGAAGTCCGACAACCATTCATCCAGACTGGTAAGAGGGATGGAGTCGGCGGCCGGTGGAGAGGGGTCGGGCAGGAAAAAGCAGTGTTTGGCAGACCCCGGGCACTGGGTGGCAACCAGCAGACCCACTGAGGTGTGCAAGGCAGCTGGCTGACTGTGGTCCCACATTCATGTGCAGGTAAACCAGGCAAAAATGGGCAGCAAGATAGACCACGCAACCCAGGGCCCCAGCGATGGGAAATAAAGCCTAAAAGCACCAATTGAAAACACTTGTGGGGGTCAAGGTGCTGGGAGAGACTTCCAGCCTCACAGGAGAGTTCATTGGAGAGACCTACAGGGTCCTAGAATGCACAAAAGCCCAACCACCTGGAAACCAGCACCAGAAGGGCCCAATTTGCTTGTGGGAAGTGGCAGAAAGGACTGAAATCCAAGAGAGAGGGGAGCAAGCACCATTGTTCTCTCTCTGACCCTGCCCCACATACAGCATCACAACCCAGCACTGGGGGTTATCCCACCCTGGTGAGCACCTAAGGCTCTGCCCCTCACTAAGTAACAGGCACGACCAGACCCTCCCCCCCCAAAAAAAAACAAAAGGCTCAAATGGAAGAACAGACCAAAGCCCCAGAGCCAATACATCTAAGTGACCAAGAGATAGCCAACCTATCAGATGCACAGTTCAAAGCACTGGTAATCAGGATGCTCACAGAATTGGTTAATTTTGGCTGCAGATTAGATGAAAAAATGAAGGCTACACTAAGTAAAATGAAGGAAAATGCACAGGGAACCAATAGTGATGGGAAGAAAGCTGGGACTCGAATCAATGGAGTGGACCAGAGGAAGAAAGAAACAACCAAACAGAAAAGAAGGAAGAAACAAGAATTCAAAAAAATGAGGAGAGGCTTAGGAACCTCAAGGACATCATTAAATGTTCCAACATCTGAATTATAGAAGTACCAGAAGGAGAAGAGGAAGAGCAACAAGTGAAAAAGTTATTTGAACAATTAAGGAGAACTTCCCCAATCTGGCAAAGGAAATAGACTTCCAGGAAGTCCAGGAAGCTCAGAGAGTCCCAAAGAAATGGGACTCAAGGAGGAACACACCAAGGCACATCATAATTACATTAGTCAAGATTAAAATGAAGGAGAGAATTCTAGAAGCAGCAAGAGATAAGGGGACAGTCACCTACAAAGGAGTTCCCATCAGACTGTCAGCTGATTTCTCAAAAGAGACCTTATAGGCAAGAAGGGGCTGGAAAGAAGTATTCCAAGTCATGAAAGGCAAGGACCTACATCCAGGATTGCTCTATCCAGCAAAGCTTTCATTTAGAATGGAAGGGCAGATAAAGTACTTCTCAGATAAGGTCAAGTGAAAAGAGTTCATCATCACCAAGCCTTTATTATATGAAAAGTTAAAGGAACTTATCTAAGAAAAAGAAGATAAGAAACATGTATAGTAAAATGACAGCAAACTCACAGTTATTAACAACCACACCTAAAACAAAAGCAAACTAAGCAAACAACTAGAACAGGAACAGAACCACAGAAATAGAGATCCCATGGAGGGTTAGCAACAGGGGAACGGGAGGAGGAGAGAGGGGGAAAAGGTACAGAGAATAAGTAGCATAGACAGTGGGAAGAAAATAGACGGGGGAGAGGGCAAGAGTAGTGTGGGAAATGTAGAAGCTAAAGAACTTATGACACATGGACATGAACTAAAGGTGGGGAATGTAGGTGGGAGGGGGTGTGCAGGGTGCAGGGTGGGGGGAAATGGGACAACTGTAATAGCATAATCAATAAAATATATTTTTTAAAAAAGACTGAACTAAAACAGCATTCACAGCTTTTTCATTCACCCTACTTATTGCTTGGCTGTATTCTATTCATTTCCTTAAGGTTGCATTTTATAAGACAATTTTTTCATAAAAAGATAATTTCAAATTAAATACTCTTCAAGATAAATTCATTAAGAAAACTAGTTAAAATGTATAACCCAGTACTAGGAAAAACAAAATTGTGGGAAAAGAGTCAAAAGGAATATGACCAGGGTATTTCAACTTGCTGAAAAATAAAATAAAATAAAAATTAGAGGGATATACATTTGTGCTATCTTATACAACAAATGGAGTATGCAATTCTGCCCTTTCTTTTTCAGTAGTTCATAAAAGGATAATCTGTTATCTATAGCTATATTGAAGTAAATTTTGGTTTTCAAAGATCTTGTCCTTATAGGCTTGGAACCCTTTCTCTGGTATACACATGCATTCATTTTAAATAAGGAAATAGTAACTATATTCAGAAGTATCAAAAATATAAGTAATAAATCTTGAAAAAGAATGGCTAAAAGAACTGCAAAGCATTTATAGCAATTATTTCAGGGTAGAGGAGAGGGTAATTTTTGTTTTCTTCTTTGCGCTCTGTTACTACATGATTTTTTTCTATAACGAACAGGTTTTCAATAGAAGAGACGGAAAAGGAGAAGACCTGCCCAGCCCCACTGTGGTGTGTGCTCCTCTCCTTCGGAAGAGCACTGGAAGAACTAGCTCCCACAGAACAAACACTGACTCATTCAGGTGTGGATGCTCTGTTCCATGGCAGTGTCTGAAATGCCCTGTATACAGGGGCCAGGGAGGACCACGTGGACCACTCTCTCAGTTTCATACACTAACAGGGGCCATGAGCAATGGATAGTTAGTGTCCATGTCCACTAACAGAATATGACAGTCCCATTTAGAATGTAACCAGCAAAGTAACCAGCAAAGTGGCTTTACGCCTGGCTCTTTTTAAGGAGAGAGGGCCACAAGGCCAGGATGGACCGTGATGAGAGAAAAGCAGCATTCAAGGCAGCAAATACACATCTTCCCTAGAACTTTGGACTTCGTGGTAGGCATGTCTGTCAATAAAGGCCTGTATCTAGTACTTTTCAGGACACTTCCATTTTATATTATATTCCATCCATGAGCTATGGGTTCGGAATACAGCCTCGTGGTTCACTAATCTTGTTTCCCTGCCTCCAAACAGAAAGGAATAAATGGAGCCATTACACGCCTGTGGACATGTTTTGTAAAATCTATATGAACAGTCATGTTCACCATAAATGTAAATAGCACAATACCAGAATAGAGAAGGTATAAGATTATTTTAGTGGTATCCAGACATTAATGAAAGCCAATTTGCAATTAGGTGATTAACATAAGAGCCAGTGGTAACAAGCCATGTGTTCTTATTCCAAACAGCTTTGCTACAAATTGCTGTTGAAAGTTTCTCCCTGTACTTTCTCTTTGTATTTTGACTGCACGGTGATAATATAAGGTAATTGCCCAGCAACTGCAAAATGCTGCAAGTTATTTCATGCAAGCCATTTAGCAACTATGTCAAGCAACCATACGGAAACCCGTTTAATTACAAGATATAACAGCTTGCATTACCCAGCTGTCGTTTCTCTGGTTAACCTTGAACTAAAGGTTTATTCCTAAAGCTCCCATTTGTCCCAGGTTGTGCCCTGCCAGCTGCCAGGGCTTCAGGGACTCTGGGTGAGTGCTCCTGCAGCTTTAGGTGTGGAGGGATGTTCCCTCATTTCTCTGTGCTGGGTACCAAGCAAGGCTTGGCTGCAAATTGCTACTTGGATCCACCTAGTTCTGGTTGGATGGTTAGCAACATCCTAAAGATTCTGTTCCTCATGGCCTCTATACAGAGACCGAAAATATAATTGTTGATGACTCAGCCTCCACTGAGGAATAAACTAAATAGAGCTTCCTGAGCAGCTAATTTAAGCAAATACATGCATACCTACATATATTCACTGTAAGTAATACAAAGTTTGGAATTACTCCCTTTTAAAATTCTTTCTAAGTTTTCATCATTAGAGAATGGTGACTCATTTAGCTATGTGTAACCAAGAATAATATAGGAGCCTTGTTCTTAGGTGTGTCCTCTTTTTTCAGGTTTTTTTTTTTTTTTTTTTTTTT
>PVKM010049834.1:0-10845 GCA_004027735.1 Carollia perspicillata
GCCTGTGTGCTCTGCTTGTCTCCTCCCCACCTCTGGGGTCTGCAAGCTCCCCAGGGCTCCTGGATCTGCCAGCCACTGCCTTTTCCTGCCGTGTTCCCTCTCTGCTGACTGCTGATCCACCCCTCTTACCAGTCTGGTTGAATAGTTGTCAGATTTCCATAGTTCAATTTTCTGTGTTCTGGTTGTGTTATTGTTTATAAATCTTTATTGACCTTAATCTTGGTTGTGCAAGGAGGTACAGTATTTCCACCTATGCCTCTATCTTGGCCATAAATCCTCTAGTGAACTTTTGCTGGCTGCTCATGTGTTCTCTTTTCAGGCTGAGACATGTGCATCTATTGTTTTATTTCTTTTTCTTTGTAGTTCTCTGGGTATATTGTATTACTTGTCTCGTAGAGGCCTTGCTGTGGGAGAAGCAAACTGCCATATTGTGAGCTGCCCTATGGAGAGCCCCATCTGGCAATGAAGCAAGGAAGACCTCCAGCCAACAGTTTGTGAAATGGAACATGATGCTACACTAAGAAAGGATAAAAGATGCTCTTTACACAGTGATATGAAAAGGATATCAATTATAAGCTTAAATAAAGCAATGTACAGAACAGTGCATAGCATGCTACCATTTATTTAAAACATTTCTGGAAGGATACACAAGAAACTAGTAACCATGGGTACCTATTTTGGGTGACTGAGGTGGGTGGGTGAAAACTGGGTAGCTAAAGCAGGGAGATGGGACGGAGATATTTAACTCTGCATTAGGGTTTTATGCTTATTGACTTTGGAGCCAGATGAATGGATGAGCTATTTCATAAATTAGGCAATTGTTTAAATGCTTAAAGGGAAAAATAAAATACTTATCAGAAATGCATTTACTTTTTTGAAAACAAAATGAAACATAATGTTTAATAAGAAAAAGCAAGTTGAATAGAAAAACCAAATGAATTTTGTGTGGTGCCTATATATGTGTTTATAGCAGGCAAGTCAAGAATATATAACTTATTGATAATTCCTTGTATAATAATATTTCAAATATATACATAGTAAAGACAGATTACAAATTGAGGCTAATGGTTATTTCTGGTAAGAGGAAGAGGTGAATAGAGTTGGGGAAGGGAAAGCTAGATGACTTCAAATGTATCTTTTGCATAGTTATTCACATTAGGTCACATGGATTTAAAATTTTCAGAGAAAGGAATTATTTTAGGAAATTCATTTAAATATATTTTAGTGATATTAACATTAACTAGGCTTCTGTAAAAAGAATTGTATAAAATTGAAAGATGACTATAAATTGATAGTCATTAGACTTATTTTAAAATTTTCTATAAAGAAACATAAAAGCTCATATATCTATCTTTAATATTAGGAGCTATAAAAGTAAAAATGCTAGTATTATTAATATCTCTTAATTACTGACTACTTTACCAAGGCAATTTTCTTATACATTTATAACAACCAATCAATCTGTAACATAACTAAAACCCACTTTGAAACAACAGTGTTGTAAGCTCACTGTAACAGTAAAAATTAAACCAAACCAAACCAAAACAAATATAATATTTCAAGGAAAGCAGAGCCACTCACATGTAAGATGAGTAATTTTTATAGAACCAGCTTAATAAAACCCAAGAATTTATCTGAAATTCAGAGGTCTTCTAGTTCAACCTATTAACCCGACGTAAGAACAGTCTCCATAACCTCCTGGAAGGCTGATTTTTCAGTTTTTATTTTTATCCAGTTGGTCCTAATATGTCCTCCAGAGAAATGCAGGGCAAACTCAAATCCTCACTACATAAACCCTTTCAAATACTTGGAAATTGTTTAAAGTATATTTTAAATAACCATTTATAAACTGTATATTCATATTTTCTTCAATTTTTTTAAACATTATAAGTAATCCAGGCCCTGGTAAATTAATTTCTAAATGCTTGAGTTTGTCAAATTACTTTTAAATTTAGTTCTCAAAATTACTATATTACTACTCTGGATGCACAATTAGAGTCAAAAAGTCAACTCCTCACCAGAATTAGGAAGATAAGCCAGGCTTGGTGGAGATCATGGTGAATTAGGCTGCCTACCACTGTTTAAAGTGGGTGTATTAGTCAGGTTAGGTTAAATATGTAACCAATAGTCCCCACCTCCCCGTAGTTTAAAACAATAAAAGTGTATTTATTGTTTACATTACAGTGGAGATTAGCAATGGGCACTCTACTCCCTGTAATATTCAGGGACCCAGGCTTCTTCCATGCAGCGCCTCCATCATCTCTTGTGGCCTTGAAGTCTTCCAACTGTATCCTCTGTATCAGTCAGACATATGGGGTAAGCACTTGGGCATTAAGCATCATATGGACAATTTTTTTTCAGCAGCCATACCTTGAAGTTAATTACATTATTATTAATTGTATTTGATTTGTTGAAGTCAATTAAACACTCATATTTAATTTGTTAAGAAATGTGACTCGGTTATGTGCAAAGGAAAGAAGGAATGAAGGAAGGAAGAAGGAAGGAAAGATTGATTGATTTAGTGAATACATAGCATTGTGTCTTCCAGAGGGATGACAGATACTCAGCTCATGACTATTAATGACATGTGGGCATATTGGCCCAAGTTGCTAGATCTTTGAATATTTTAGGAGAATCTAGAAATTAAATTTTTTAACATGACATCTCCCGATTTTTTAACATTGGCTACTAAATCATTCTTTTAATGACTCTATATGAACCAAACAAAATATGTCAGAACCTAGATCTAGTCTGAAGGCCAATGGTCTACAAACTTCGACTATATTAAAAGAGCATACAATTGAGCACTGAGGAGAGGATCAAAATTCAAGATTTCTTCTCCTGTGCATCGTGGCTGCAGAATGTTCTAACACTAACATGTTAATCAGCATGCATAAGAATTGGTGTGTGGTTCCACAGGAGACAGAGGGTGGGATGAGTTTTTGTAAACAACACTGTGTAACAAAATTACAGCCAGTAAACTGAGATTAAGACTTAAAGGCCATTCTGTCTAGTAAATCAAAAGCTAGGTCCAGCTTCCACCCTGTAGTAAAGTGCTCCTTAGCCTCTTGAAATCTCCAACACAGTCTTTCTGCACATAAATGCAAGTCAGTGTCTGCAACATAATGCAAGTCTGACTTTATGGTTTAGACAGAATACACCACAATTCAAGGAGCTTAAATCATAATTCTGAGGTATGGTAGCGAGGAAAAGTTTTGTGAGGTAGGGAAGACGAAGTAAGGCATTGCAAATTGAATAATGGAGAACTTGTGAATATTCACATAAGTGGAAATGAGATAAAGAAAAAATTGATTTAATTAAAAAATAATAATAAAGCCTTCCCCTGCCCCAAACTGGACAGGAATTCTAAAGAGCTGAACTAACTTTTAAGTTCTGCCTTAATTAGCTTCCTGGATGGCGGAGGCTTCTAACTTTGTTCTAGTCACTATTCTCACTTCTTTCTCAATTTTTAGCTGGGCACACAACTAAGTTCCTTGCCTTTTGGTTTGGTCATATGTTTGAATTCTAGCTAATGAATATAAGGAGAATAGGGTGTGCAACTTCCAGAAAATGCTCTTAAAGAGCACCCTTTTCATCACTCTTTCCTTGTTGCTAGTTAGAACCAGCTCCTAAATGCTGAAACTGCAGTAGCTATTAAAGGACCACAGGGTGGCCTTGGGGACGAACACCTTTTAGCATGTCAATAAGACAGAAGCCTGAACTAGAGATCTTAGAGCTCCCTGGACAGGAGTGATAAATAAATTTGTCTCTTATTTCTGCCACAGGTATTCTCTTTATTATTTTTTATCTTAATTTTTGCTTTTCTCCCCCAATACTAAAGCTTGAATATATTACTTTATCTCCTTGAGCCAAAATTTCCTTAAAATGAGGTAGGTAAATTTATTAAATGGTCTCACTGACATCTTTGTACTTTAATATTTTGTATGATTTAGAAGGAAATTTTTAAATAATCTATTTAAACAATTGTACTATGTCACAATTTACGTAAACATGTGTCATAATAAAAATATAAAAAAGTCAGTCATTTACTCAGGTATTTTTTACATGCACAGGCATTTGTCTTTAAGAAAGTATGTGATGATACACATCACACCTAAAATGGAATAGACTATCTTCTAATGGGAATTGGAATAAAAAAATTCCAAATCAGCTCATTCATTAACATGACACTCAAAATGAAAGCATACACCATTAGCAATCGTATTAAAATATTCATAATTGAGTCTTTAAAACAAGTGAGCAACATTAGCTTCTATTAAGCCTACATTTTCCAAAGGACATTCAGTTGAAAATAAATCTTTAAAAAAATCAACAAAGTATGTATGCTGGGCTGAAGTAACTGTTTTTCCTGCTTTTATCCATATTTGCTTTTGAGATATTCACCAAACGCATTAGAATGGGAAAAGCCCTGAGCTATCACAAACAAGTAGATAAACAGAAAACATTTATTTTTGCTTAATCAGTTATTTCTGCAACATATTTGACCGCTACAATCTTTTTCTTCGGAGGAAGGCTTGGGAAAGCATCCTAGACAGCATTCTTTTCCAGATTCTGTCTTATATCCTGCTGCTTCACCATTTAGGAAAGTAAGCAAAGCCCCAAGGTAACAGATAAGTCAAAATCAGTTTGTTATTTCATAGCACATTCTGCAAGAAAACTGGTTGTAAGCCACAGCTTGAGTTTCTTGGAGGAAAACATGAATGATCAGTGAGCTCAGTTCAGACACGGCACAGACAATTTTGCCTTTTGTGCTGTGCCTTTTGTAGCAACACTCAGCTTCGAATCCAGTGACCCACTGTCAATCATATTATGAACATGGGTCAGACAATTGACATACAGCCCTGGACTTTATATGCTTGGAAAAAGATCTTAAGAGAATTTTAGTGGTGGCTTCTAGGCCTTGCCGTGGTCATAAACCTTATAGTTCACATAGGCAATAAATATTTGAGGTTTTTTATATTGGAAAAAATGGAAACAAGGAACTCGCTTAAATGACAAAAGTAAAATACAAAAATAAGCAACTGCTTCCAAGTACTAACTAGTACTTGGAAACATCTCCTTTTTGGGTACAGATTTTTTTTTTTTTTGTTCTTTTAAATGTTTTGTCTACCAAGAGTACAGAAATCTTCTCAGGGACTAGGAGACTCCATCTGGTGACTTGGTATAATATTACTATTAAAAGGCTCTATTTTTCCCAATTATAAAACATCTTAAGACTTATTCTTTTGAGTTTTGTGATTGTGCTGAGGGAAACAGATTTTCTTTTAATTTCTTTAAAGCATTCAAGAAAATACTCTGAAAACTATTTTCATCTTTTATAATACCTCCATAGATTTGTAATACAAAAGTAAGGAATGGAAAGAAAAACTAGTGCATATCAAGAATAATAAATCCATAAAGTTACTAAGAGTCCAAAATATTTTGAGAGGTGCTGTCAAAAATTATCTTAATATATTTGTCTTGGAATTATAACGATCAAGAGGCTACAGAGGACCATATTATAAACATTTGGATTTTGAATAATAGAAGAGATGACAGGTTTTCATTCATTCAATTGCTTTACAAATGGATGAATCAAACACTTGGTCGAACTTTAATTTTTATTACATTTGCACTTATAAATCTAATTGCATAAAATGGTGTGCTAAGAACTGTTAACCAAATGCTATTATAGAAATAATAACAATAATAATGTAGGATTATTGACTTAAAACTGCCATTTCTGGGAAGAGCCCAGAAATCAGTAAATGCCGAGTAGAATATGAAACATTTGCTTAGAAACAGTGGTCACCTTCACATTTAAAAGTATACGGATGCTCACACATAGCTCTTTTGGGTAGTGATTAGCACTGATGTATGTTGATAGGTTAAAACAAAGGATAGATTGTACAGGAAAGAGAGAACATCTGTAGGAGGTCAGACGAAAGCCTGCCCATTTTAGTTTTTAGCCAATCTGAGTTTCACTGGGCCGTTAATAACTTAATTGGAGGTGACCATTTGTGCTTGTTTTTGGAACCTGTTATTTTATGTGATAACAAAATGTAATAGTCCATATGTAGCTCAGACAGGAAAACACGTTCAGTCATAGAGGGTCGTATTTTCAATTTTGATCGAAATGTTTATTTGCCCACAGCAGTATTTCACAAAGCCCTTGAACTTGTGAACCCGTGCCATTCTACATGGATGGTTTAACATGCACAATGCTTGATCGTTTTTCTGATAACCACTAATATTGGTGTACGAAATTCACAATATTTTATTTTAAAATCCAGCATAACATTTTATTTCAAACACGGATTTAGTCCTCTAGGGAGGACAGAGACTATTAAATTTTCAAAGCTTCTCAGGGCTATTCCTGTATCTAATAGAAATAGCCAGTTGAAAATAACCAATGTGGTTTCTCCAGGGAATGTTGCAGTACCTTATTACATAATGTCCATTTTCTGAGACATAATGTAATTCATAATTAATCTCCAGCTTATTAAATTGCTGTCCTGGCCTTTAGAGATGACTATTTTTATGAGAACAAATTTTAAAAGATTTGAAAAAGACAGAGGGGCACTGCTTGCTATTATTGCTGTGGGTCTGCTTCTGTTGTACAATATGGAGCTTCAATAAACATGTTGCTGCAATAAATTGCAGGTCAGTTGTTTCTTTAAGTATCAAAGACAATATTTTCAACAATAGGTATTTTAAGTTACAATCCTACCAAAGTGAAAATGAAACAAAAAACCTCCTAAAATAAACACATATGCCTACTTGCTTTCAGAAACAGCAAATAGCAGGCATAATTTAGCCCTTCTTTCAAGACTTTAGAGCCATTTTCATGGCCATCAATGTCGTTATTGGTTTCAGTATTTTTCTGTCCTCCCTTACTATTATTTAGTTATTATACAACATTTTAGTTTGCCAGTCAGTGCTGCGTGGATGGGAAGTTTTTCTATTAAAAAAAAACTTGTGAAGTGAATGCGTACATTCTTAAATGAAGCTCTCAACTCTTCTCTTTCTAATTTGATGTAGACAGAGAAAAAGATACCAAACTCATTGGAAAAGTGCATTCGTGACATCTAAGATTGAATCATGGGTCTAGCCAATGATTATTATCTAGGAATCATAGAATACCAGATATTTCAATAGATCAGAACTTTTTCCACTTATTATCAGGTTCTCAAACTTGTTACAGATGTTAAAGTTGCCAAAAGATGACCGCGGAATAAATTCAATGTATTATCAATGAACAAACGACATAATAATAAAGTATTGTGTTCTTTGGCAATACTGTTATTTTAACAAATATGAGCTTTGCCTTAAGTGTTTTTATTTTTATTTATTTCTTTTTAGAGAGGGGGAAGGGAGGGAGAAAGAAAGTGAGAGAAACATCAGTGTGAGAAACATTGATCGGTTGCCTCTCATACCCACGCCACATGGAGAGCAAACCTGCAATCTAGGCACATGTCCAGACCAGGAATTGAACTGGAGACCCTTTGCTTTATGGGACGACTCCTAACCAACTGAGCCACACCAGTCAAGGCACTTTAATTGGTTTTATATTTACTTATAATATAGAGGAAGAGTCATACAAACTTTAGAATCTGCTGTTTTTCCACACATAAGGCCAGATCAGTCTTAAATAATAGTACCCTGAGAAGATAATAATTGAAAACTACAAGATTAGTGAATATTCCCTTGGGAACTAACTGTCTGGGTTTTGTTCTATAATCCCAAACTGTCATCTGAACTTCTATTCTTACCAGTATTTCCTGGGATGACTATATTGATATTTTGTCTCTGTTACATCTACATTGTAGAGAACTAAGATCATCTCTAAAATTCATCTGTTTTCATATACTCTGAGTCTATTCACAGCCCCCAATGATGTCGACTTGATAAGGTCAGTGATAAATTAGAGAATGGTGATCAAAAAGAAACAAAAAGAAGCAATGTTGTTAGATAATCACTTTTACAGAATATTTGGAGACTGGGGAAATAGTCTGTACATCCAGATTGTTCAAGTCTTTGTAAAAATATAGTTTCATTGGTACAATTATTATGTTCCTTCTTCTGTGCTTTTTCTTCTAGTTTTGGTACCTTTATTCTGTAATAAAGTTTTTAAAAATTGATACTAAAGTACCAAAATTGTTCATTTAAACCTACAATGCTGATTGTAATAATCTTTATTTTATTTCATGATTTTTTCCTAAAATTTCTAAATAAAATGACAGATAATTTAGAAATGGATATATATATTTTTATTTTAAGTGGACCTCAGTGAAATTTGTTTTATGTAACATGTAATATAGACGTTGTGTGGTACTGACATAATCTCCAGGTGAGAGGCTGTTGTGCATTTAGATGACACCTAAAAGCTAGAAAGCATCTGCTTAGAGAACCTCATTTTGGTGTCTGTAGCTCCCTGAATCTGAGAATGTTTTCTGCCATTTTTACAAAATTGTGCTTCATTTTGTATGTGGGTAGTAAGTGTCAATTTACTTATAAATAGTATTCAGTTCAGCAACTAAAAACCCAAAACCAAGAAAAAGGGGGGGATCAGATCCCTACATTCTAAAGATTGCTAAAAATAATTAAGAAGCCATGCTCTCTGACAGCTTATTACTAAGCAAAGAGCTCAGCCATTGCAGATCATTGCCCTAGTATTTATCCCAACCACAGGGCCTTTTAAGCAGAAACTTAAGGAGTAGTAAGAATGGAAATTATCCAAGTTATGAATTATTAACCCAGGGAAGAAATTGTGGTTTTCATGTCTTTGCTTTAAGAGTAGAGAAATGGTGCTTACCGAATCTAAGAGAGAAGGTCTGAAGGGGTGCCACCCCCAGGAGTTAGAGGGTGTCAACACTGGTATCTTACTCCCCAGTTGGACACTCTCTAATGAGGCATACTTATTGATTCATGCCTATCTGTCCAGACTCAAGAGAATTTGATTATGGATATGAATTCAATTTGATTTATTAAAAATTTCCAATAATTCTGTACTTCATATGTATTGTTTTGAACTGAGTCATTTCTGCCTTTCTTCTTCTTTTTTTTAAAAATCATCACCTGAGTATATACATGCTCATTGATTCTAGAGAGAGAGGGAGGGAGAGAAACATCAATGTGAGAGAGAAACATTGATTAGTTACCTCTTGTAAGTGCCCAGCCAGGGACTGAACTCACAAGCTAGGCATGTGCCCTGACTGGGAACAGACCCATGACCTTTCGGTTTTGTAGAACAACACTCCAGCTGACTGAGCCACACTTGCCAGGGGCTGAGTTATTTCAAAATGATATGCATTCATTAAAAGTGACATATTCAATAAACATTATCTAAAAAAGTAAGTGAACTTTTGTTAGAAATATACAATAATTTAATAGAATCTTATAACGAGATTAATTATTTTAAAATATGAGGGGGGTCCCACGATGGAATTTATTTATAAAAAATTGTGTATTAATTCTTACATGTGTAAATATCCATCACTTTCAAAGTACTCTCCATGTGATGCAATACACCTATTGAGACATTTTTTCCACTACTCAAAACAGTTTTTGAACTCGTCACTTTTGATACCTTTTAGTGCTTCTGCCATTTTTTTTTTTCACCTCTTCCACATCAGCAAAACATTTCCCTTTGAGGAAATGGTTTTCATCTGGAGAAACAAACAAAAAAAAGTGTCTCAGGGCAAGATCAGGTGAAAAAGAGGGTGGGCCATAAGGAGGTCATGCTGTTTTTGGTCAAAAACTGCTGAACACTTAGCATGGTGTGGGCAGTTGTGCTTGTAAATCACCCATCATGAAATGGGCAACACATTGAAAGAGTCTTCAAAAAAATTCACTACAGCCAAAAGCAGTCTCTCACAACAATGCCAGTTGGTACACTGATGCCGATGGGTTCCTAGAACCTCACCTAGTGGGAGAAGCCTGTACTACAAGGGACCTGCCCTCAAGAAGATAATTTTGGTTTGGGGGGGTTCCACCTTCATGTTAATACATACAGAGGTGTATATTACTTAATGTTAGAATGCAATGAGTTCATTTTTATAGTTGTACAGACCAAAACATTGCTTTCATGAATATGTTGATAGGAATAACAGTATTTTTAAATATAACTCAATTATTTGAGTTATTTCTGTTATAAGTAAAAACATAGTAATCTATCATCAAAAATCATGATTAATAACCTATAGTATAGCTCAATTAGGTCCTCCTTCAATTTTGTCAAAAGCAAAGAATTTGAAAACCACTAACTTGCAAAATCATTTGCTACCTAGTGGTCAAAATAATTTAATTTCTCTCTTTCTGGTAATGCCATTTCAGAATACTAAGCAACTATTATCTGTAACTATTACCTTCATTAATGGATTTAAGTTTAACTGAACAATAATTAATAAATATACTGTACAGTCTTCCCAGATGCCAGGCACCATTTGTTCTAAGAACTTTCTGTATATCTGTGTTAGGTTAAACCATATGAAGCTGCTGTCTCTACAGGTCAAAACTGGTTAAGCACAGAAACTTCATACAGTTTAACCTATTAGTCACTCAGCCCTCATCACGATGTTATGGCTCGGCTCTGCTGACAGCCCATTTTAAAGATGAAAAGGTTTACAGGAACGAGTATAATAGACAAATGGACAAAAACTAGGGGGGCGCGAGCAGAAATGGGAGGGAAGAGGAGGCCTGGGAGGGTGGGCTGGGATGGGAGTAAAAGACAGAAACTGTACTTGAACAACAATTAAAATTTTTTAAATAAATAAATAAAATATTCTCTAAGCATTAAAAAAAAAGAAAAGCACAAAGTTCAAGTCACTTGATTGGTAAAGTTGG
>PVKM010049835.1:0-10852 GCA_004027735.1 Carollia perspicillata
TGAAAATGTGTGAAGTGATAAATGTTTAGAAAGCTCTTGACATTTTGCCACTCAAATACTACATAATTCAATGCAAAAATGACATATGAAGTTATACCTCTTTACACATTGACAATTTGTAAATTCAAGAATTTCATAACTATATCTTAATCCTCGAAAAATCAGAGTTGCAAAGGCATTGCTGGCAGACTGTGACTCACGCAGGGAGTATAAGTGCAAACAGCAGCTGCAAATATACAGGGTAGATGTAGCTACAATATGTTTGTGTCTCAGCTTGGTCTGTTTCTTACTACATTTCGATTTTATATCAGCTATTGTTAACAAAAGAAGGTGAGACTGGTCATAGAAGGTACCCAAGCTGTCATTAAATCTTTTTTAACGATTCAGTCAATTTTGTGTAATACTTGTGGACTTTCACTCAACTACTTTTCATACGACACTGAGCAATCCTATAATTATGAATAATTAGTGCTCTTGTCTTAGCCATGTATGTGTTAGTTTTATATGTATTAACTTTTTTAAATTACTACGCATTTGTTGTTCACAACAGCGTTTTCTTAGACTTTGAAACCTCAGGACATAGAGCTCACGTCTTTAACTGACACGTACCGAGACCTACACGGTGTCAGGCGCCACCCAGGTAAATGACACACAGACGTGAATGAACACGGGTGGGGCAAGGTGCGCAGCACCGTCGAGCAGGCTTGCCCGAGAAGTGGGCTCCTCCCCCGGCCCCGTCTTCCAAAGCAGAGGCACTTCCTGGGGGACGGAAGGCGTTGCAGAGAGAGACCACGGTCTGCTCGGGCGATTCCCAGTAGGTCTGGGATCGGGAGTAAGGAACAAGCCCGTGCCGTGCCAGTGTGCCCAGGACTCTCCAGCCGGGCTCCATGTGTGCTGCCCAGAGGGCTCACATTAACCGAGTAAGGGAGGTTCAACCAACCTCATTTTTTTTTAAGTGAACCTAACGTACAACAGTATGACGTCATGTGTCCAGGGCGAAATCCTGGATTGAGAGTCAGATTTTTAGACCGTTACTCCACATGCTGAGTTAACAGGGGCTTCCCGACAGTGGCGGTTCTCACACTGTCTCCAGCGTTCTTTTCTAAACACGTCTGTCTCTCTCCCGCTCTCTGGCGAATTCCAATACATGTAGGAAGTAAACAGCATCACACAATGAGAAGGAGGCATTCTCTTTTGTGATACGGTGCTAGGACCCCCACTGGCTTCTCTCCTGAGCCTTCTATAGAGAGTGATTCCTGAACTATACTTTTTGGAACACAAATGAATGTTTGGTAAGTGTTAATAGTTAACATAACACTGATGATGATTCTACGTATTCTAAGTAGATTAAGGAAAATAATATATAAAATTTTAAAATCAGATTCTAGTTATCTTTTCTAAATACTTTAAATAAAGTTAGTAAACAAAATTTTATAAACTTGTAAGATCATATGCCCATGTGAGAAGCTCTACGGGAAATTACCTGACCTCTATACATGTTGCTTGGTCTGTAGCATTGTTGAATTGTTACGAGGTCTAAATAAATTCATCTTAAATTTAGAATAGCCAAATATATTTTGTGCATCTGTATCCATTCTGGTCACTTCATATACCAACAAATTCACCTGCAAGACCAGTTTTTAGTCTTTACCTTAATGCAGTGAAGAGCTTGATGCCTCTTGAGATCCTGTGGGTGTTGCGACCAAGCATCACACAGTGGGAACGGCCGGTGGACCAGTGAGTTCGGCAGGGGCTGCTGGGGAGCATCTCGCCACTTAGCTCAGCGATGGTGGCGAGGGGCACGTCCGACACTGCAGACCACCGTGCATGTGTGAACGTGGCCCGGTCCCGACCACCTGAGTCATAGGCAGCGAAGCACCCCTGAAGGCCTCCGCGCGGCACTGCATTGCACCTCAGTGGCGTCGGTGTGAGGAACTGTGTTCTGCTTTTACTACACAATTAACCTTGGCATTTCAGGCCATGGTGGACGGTTTGACTTTACGGAAGACTCTTGTTATAAACATGTTTGCCGTTTGCTTGCCTTTAAACAACTTGTGTTCTTCGCCCCCAGCAATGCATCTATTTGGCCTCAACTGGCAGTTACAGCAGACGGAAAATGACACGTTTGAAAACGGGAAAGTGAATTCGGACGCCATGCCAACGAACACTGTGTCACTGCCTGCTGGCGACAACGGTAAGGGAGAGAGCTGCGCGCCCATGTTTTCCTGTAAAACACCTCTTTCCGTAGATTTGTTTTTGCCTGTGTTACGTCCAGTGTTACGTGGGAGAGAGGAAGGGTTTTGAAATTACAGATGTCATAGTTTAATGAGCAGTTTTTATTCATTTACTGGAAAAATTGGAATTTTCCACTTTGATTGGAGAGCTAGGCCTTTCCACCTCTTCCAGGTGTGTATTTCATTTTATTTTTAGTCTGTAAATAGACTGTAATTCAGTGAATCATCTCATGTTGCCTGGGATGTTTTATGCTGTCTTCACTCAACTACTGCGTAGAGTTGGGTCGCTGTATGTATTTTGTTATAAAAGCTTTTAAATACAGAACACATTGAAGGATTACAATTTATTGACCTTTCCTTTGCTTGCCCTTTCTCTAACCCTTCAAAAGTTTGCACTTCGAACTGCCAGACTTTCAAATCAATTAACTCTGCATCAAAAATGAAATTTAAGAGGTTACATTTCATTTTTCCAACATAAACTCCCAGCATGCTATATTTCATTTTTCCAATATACACAGCCAGGAGAACATATTCATATGTATGTATATTTATATTATATATGCCTGCCTGTTATTTTTATATGCGTTATGTAGATGTATCTTGGCATTTGGCATCCTCTGACTTTTTTGCAAAATGTCATAATACTTTACATCTCAGGACAACCAGATCAAGGCATCTTTTTTGTCACGTGATACATCATTCTCCTGTAAGCATTTCCCTGGCGTTTCTTCCTCTCGTTTTCTTCTTATCTGCTGAATTTGCATTCTGCTTTGGCATCGATTAGGTTCATCCTCATGTGGCTGGTTTCTTTGCGAGGTTAGAAAGAAGCCATTATATATTTACATATAAAATGCTTATTTATATTTATGTATATGCTGCTGCATTACATGTACCCATTGACTGTGACTAAAGTGTTTACTATATTTTTGTTCTTTGATTGTCTAACTTCTGTTTCATTTTAGCAGTAATACTTTATGACACTTCTTTCTTTGGGAGGCTGAGGAATCTTATTAGATTTTTGTAGTAATAATGAATACTCCTCCCTGCCTCCCTCATGGGACCTTCTGATACCCAGTGCTACCTGGTCCCCAGAACTCCACGCTGGTGGCCGAGGTGTCACTGCACCCGAAAGCAACATGGCAGTCATGGCACTGTGGATTAAAGAGAAGCGAGAAAAATCCTGCATAATTAAAACTCTAGGTGGGAAATTTCAATGAAATAAAAGAGTTACTTTCAACACTTGTTGTTTTATACAATGATAATACACATAGGAACGTTCCAAGGACCTACACAGAAATTAAGAGTATTTATGTTTGGTGTGTGTAGACCCACATGTGGACTGTCTGAAGGTGGTTGGTTGTGAAAATGGCCCATGAGCTCTTCTTACTAACCACACATTCTATGAAAGAGAAAAATGTTTAGTTGTTTTATGTACCTTAAAACATCCTAACTGTGTACACGTCACAGTTCATTGGAAGTCTTGCAGCGCTCAGAGAGCACGGCTGTGAGAAGGCCGTGGGCTCAGCCCCTTCCTGCCCAGGGCCGGCGCCGCCTCCTTCACCCGGGAGGACCTCCGCCCGGGCCAGCCTTCCTGGGCTCGCAGAGGCCAGCGTTCAAATGAACTGGCCTCTTCACCTGTTGGCTCGGTGCCCTTGCCACGCTTAGTAGTTCAGATCTGCAAGAAAACGTTAGGACAAGCCGGATGGACTGTCTAGCTTACTCTCAGCCCCAGTCGTTTGGAAGAACGCCAAGTAAATACGGCTTCGGAAATCTCAGTGGAGCTGATAGACTTTAAACTGTTCGGCACGACTGCGAGAAGTCCTCGGACTGTGGTGGCCAGCAGGGCCAGAGAATGCCCTGCACACAGCTGGTGTGCACCTGTAGGACAGGTGTGTCTACCTGTGAGTCAGGTCCCCTCTTCCCAGCCCCCCATGTGAGCCAGCAGGTGCCCCAGAATGAGTCTGGCCCGTCCAGACGAGGGGCTCTAAATGAATGTCCCTGTCTCTGGGCTCAGACTTTGTACAAATAATAGTCCCTTGTGTCTTCTTTATTACTTCTGGAATAGCAAAAAAAAAAACCCTAAATTGAAAGGAATTTTTGTTTCCATCTTTCCAAGGAAAGATGCTTGGTGTGTATCTCTAACATGCTTATAGACCATGGGCGGGCTCTAATCGCAAGAAGCAGGCGCCTCGGAAACTCTGCCGTCGGCCTCCACGGTGGACCCATCCCTCGGCCACTTTAAACTTTGGACTTCAGCTTCAGCTTCATGGACCTCCCAGAGAAGCCGACCACAGCCCCTCTTTAGGAATTCTAGGCGACTGCACCCCTCAGAAAGCCTTCGCTTTCCGAACAGAGCTCACTAGGAGAATTCACTGTGCGGAGCGTAATGAGCAATTACTTTACAGCTTCTGCATCAGCGCGGCGCTCTCATCCTGCAGCCTATTTATCCCTGTTTTGTACACATAATTCTAAGGAGCGGTCACGGTGCTAAGGGTTCAGTAAACTCCCTGCTTGCTTTTAAGGGAATGCTGAACGGGTGCTCCTCGGGGGTGCCACGCATTTGAAAGAATGTCTGCTGTGTGCCCTGGCCCTTGACCAATCACTCCTGAGAGCTTCTCTGACGACAGTTTGCAGAGATGAGAGGTCGGAGACACGGGGTCCCGGGCAAACTGAGGGAAGTGGGCCACGTGCATGAAGGGGCGGGCGTGGGGCTTTTAGCTCAAACACCAGTCTCTTTCCAGAAACTAAACTTACTCCCCTGGACCAAGGAATTCAGTTAGCCTAACGCACTGGAAGGAACCCCAGGCCTCTAGTCAAGCTCTAGCCCCTTCATTTATTTGCATTATGACCTCGAGCAAGTTACATAATCTCTTCGAGCCTTGATTGCCTCACGCGTAAAGAAGGACTAATAATGCCCATCTCTCGGTTCGCCGACTTCAATCGTCTGGCAGCCCGGCTGTCTTTCCCTTGCAAATTCTTCCCCGCTTCCCAACAGTTATTTTGAATCTTCCGACTGTGGTCAGGGCTCCAGTCCTCCAGCCCTCTCGGCTGACGACCTTGCATCCCATCCAACAATAACGGAAACAGAACGCTTCAGGAGTTCTCCTAAACACACTTCCATTCCTGTGTGCCTCTGGGTTTCCTCTTTCCCCCCGTCCTCCCCATATGCAGGTCCCTCTGTCATGCGTGCTCTTGGTCCCATCCCGTATCTTCAGAATGTTCCCGTCCACTGACACGTCCAGTCGACACTGAGACATTCAGAGGCCATGGGGCATCTTTGAAAAATACGTACATAAATCTCTGTCCACCTCCTGCTGCAGCTCCACCCCGTCCTTCTCTTCTCCCCTTACAGCCAGCCAGCCCTCTTGAACAGGCCAGTCACAAGTTTCCTGTCCTTACCTCCCAGTTCTCCTGTCACCGCCTGGCTCCTTTCTCCTGCCTCTCCTCTGCCGCCACCCCTCGTACAGCGGATGTCTTCCGGAGTTATCCGTTGGTCTCTCGGCAGCATCAGTGCAGCCCCTTCTGTCCTGACATTATTTAATATTTCATCTACCCCTCCTCATTCACATACTCTGTTCCCTTAGCATCTGGGATACCACTTCCACCTGTACTTTCTTCCTGGCTTTTTGGCAGTGACATTTCCATTTGTGAGGTCGGCTCCCCTTCCTCTAGTCGATCCCCAACCACGGCTGATGCTCAGGACTCTGCTCTTCTCAAAATATAGTCACGCTGGGTTCTCTCCTCCACTCTCCTGGCTTCGCTTGCATTCTGTGTGCTGTGCTCCCAAATCAAGAAGTGCAGCCTAGACCCGCTCCTCGAGCTTCCCACATCAACAATAGGAAACCTACCCCAGTGGCTTTGGAGCATGTCCACCTGTCCATCTTCCAAGCACCTCATTGTCTAAAATGGAATCCGTCAACTGCGTCGGTTATCTGTTACTGCGTAACAAGGCACAGCAAAACTCAGTGGCTTAAAAGCTCAATTTGTTATCATCTCACACGGTTCTATGGATTGACAAGGCCAGTCTTGTGTTTGCGCTTGGGTCTCTCACACAGCTGCTTTTGGATGCCAGCTGGGTCTGAGCTGGCAGTCCAGGGTGGCGCACTCACTCGGCTGCAGTGGGTGCTGCCCGTTGGCTGGAGCTCCATGGCGGCTGCCAAATGGAGTATCTCCACATGGCCTTCTAGGTGGCTTGTGCTGCTCAGAACATCACAGGTGGTTCTGAAGAAGAGAGTCCCAAGTGGCAGCATTCCAAGAGACGAGGTTTCTAGGGTGTTGGACATTCTAAGGTGTCACTCGCATCATGTCCTGTTGGTCAAAAAAAGTCAGGATCAGCCCAGATTTGCGGTAAGGAGGACCAAACTTCCCCTCTTCACTGGGGAAATGGCAGGGACATCTTTCATAAGGGCACGAGAGGCGGAAGATGCTGTGGCCATCTTTGGAAAACACAGGTGGCGTATCATCTTCCTTTCTAGAGTGGCCTCTCTTTCGGGGCCTTCTGGACCAGCCAATGGCATCACCATTCACCTGGTCACCTAGGCCAGAGGCCAGACGTCATGCCTGACCCCCCCTCCTCTTTCACCCCCCGCATTCAGTCAATCCCCACGTCCCGTCACTTCTAGCTCTGAAGTATCTGTTGGGTTCCGTCGTCTGTCACCGGGGTTACAGAGGCCACTTTCCGTCTGGGATGTGCGTTCGTAGTCTCGCTCATCCATTCTTCAGAGACAAATTTGAGACATCAGTATCCTGCCTGACCCCCTTCAGTGACCTAATTCTAACTGGATGACTTACAGAGCTCTTCACAGTGTAGCCGTTCATCGCCCCATGCTCTCCTGAGAGAGAGAGAGAGAGAGAGAGAGAGAGAGAGAGAGAGAGCGAGCTCGCCCATTGGCTCCTGAACCAAACCATCTGGTTTCATATCCTTGTTTGGATCTTCAATGCCTTTGTTATTTGAAACAAGTTGCATAGCTTCTTTGTGTCTGTGGTCCCATCAATTAGAATATTTTGAGAATTCATTGTGAACACTTAAAATGGTGTACAGCACAGAGTGAGGGCTTGGAAATTGCTGGTGATTATTTATATTATATTTAATGTATGCCTTCTTTGCTAGAATGTAAAGCAAAGATCGTTATTTTTCCACTGCCCTGTCCTAAGCTTTTACCATAGTTATTGGCGTGTAATAGGCCCGCAACAAGGATTTGTCCAATGAATGAAAGAAAGTAGTATGATTAAGTGATGCAAACTATATAAGGGTCCAACATGATCCCTCCTATAAAGTATACACAAAAGCAAATGTCGATACAGTCTAGCAGTTAAGAATTTAAGCTTTGTGCCCTGGCTGCTGTGGCTCAATGGATTGAGTGCCAGCCTGCAAACCAAAGGGTCACTGGTTCGATTCCCAGTCAGGACACATGCCTGGGTTGCAGAGCAGGTCCCCTGTAGGAGCTGCACAAGAGGCAACCACACACTGATGTTTCTCTCTCCCTCTCTTCCCACTCCCTTTCCCCTCTCTAAAAATCAATAAATAAAATCTTTTCAAATAAAAAGAAGAATTTCAGCTTTGCCATTACTGGATGGGTTTAGGCAAATTACCTTACCCAAATTCCTGTTCCTTGTGGGGTAGTAGGGAGATTTAAATCAGATAATGCATGTGGGCTGCCAGGCAGTGGTTGGAACACGACAAGTATTTGGTACATTTAGTAACTTTTTAGTTTTTTCTACAATTCAAGATCATATAGTTGTGTTTTTGTAGCAAATTCTTAAGAAGATAGATCCTTAGCCCTGGCTGGTGTAGCTCAGTGGATTGAGCGCAGGCCTGCGAACCAAACAACCACAGTTCGATTCCCAGTCAGGGCACATGCCTGGGTTGCAGGCCAGGTCCCAGTAGGGGACGCACGAGAGGCAACCAGACATTGACATTTCTCTCCCTCTCTCTTTCCCTTCCCCTCTGAAGATAAATAAATAAAATCTTCAAAAAAAAAAGAAGATAGATCCTTTAATCAGCATTGATGACATCCTCTAAAGCAAATATAGAAATCCTCCCCTATCGTTAGCTATTTATATTTTCGTTTATTTGGGTTTGGGGAACAGAATCTTACCCTTAACCTTGCTTTGAATGCATAGTGCTCATTCGTGCCACATTCACTTATTGAGCACATATTACGTGCTGTGCACAGAGCAGGGCTCTGAGAACACCTCGGTGAAAAAGGCCAGACAGTTGTTCCCAGAGCCTGTGAGTCTCCAGGCAGGACGCGACCCAGCACGCAGGCACGGCGAACAAGGACATGCCCGGCAGGGAAAAGTGGAGGGTACCAGGGCGGGACATGTCAGCACAAGCTCTGTTTGAAAAGAGCAAGAAAGCAGATGCCAAATTTAGTGTAGAATAATCAGGGATAATGTAAGGCGAAAGGAAAGGCCATACATTTTGGTTAGTATAACTTTGGCAAATAGCTTCTCCAGTCATATGTATGTATGCACATACACACACACATATATACACATACACGCACATATATAAAACTTGTATGAGGTCAGACTAAGAAACTACACATATATGAGCATGTGTATACATGTACATGATTCGTACTGTTTAAACGAATAATTAAAGTTGCCTTTACTCATCATTATCATTTATCAGGTATCCATTTTTTTCAAGTACTAGACAATTTCAGCGAACGGAAGTTGAACAAGTTCAAGACCTGCCTTGAATTGAAGGCCTGGGACTCAGGGCTGTGGCAGCTTTGAGTTTTAGTCAGGACAGTGTACAGTGCCTGCGTTGTGGCGACGTAATTGGGCGTCGGACTGTTTTTGTTCATTACGCGATGTTTGCAAGGTGGTCATGGTCCATTTCCCTTAGCTGGTGATACAGCATTCCGTGTCCACAGTGCTAACTTATGGCGTGCGGTGGTTTATAAAAAGATGTGTTCCCTCGGAGATCTCAAAGTCAAGGCAGGACTCCAAGGTTAGGAGACAGCATCGCAGGGTGGGCCACTGACTGTCTATAAATGCCTAGCCTTGCTTCCTGCCGCCTTAGCTATGAGTGCCTCCGTGGGACTCAACATGCTGTTTTCGTGGAGTCAGACTTCTGTAATCGGATTTCTCCTCTGCCTTTCCACTGTACCCCTTCAAGGCCTGTTTACTCACATCAATGCAGACAGCAAATCCATGACATATGAGGCAAAGTATTTAGTAGTTTTTAACGTACGGTGGTTTTCTGATGTCATAAGGTAATGTTCCAACAGTCACCAAACCTCATAGTCACCAGTATGATTTGAAACACTCTTTTGTCCTCCAGGACATCTGACATGGGTAAACCGTTATCCGTAAAATATCTCAGAATGCAAAGTACTTTTTTTAAAGCACCGTCTGAAAAATGCCTCCTTCCTGAAGTGTCTCCTTAGCAGCTGGGTATCAGCTCAACGAGGGGAGGAGCAACAATAGCTCCGTGCACGTTCTTCAGGGGTCCACGTTCTGACCGCCGTGGTTTCGGAGTGAAGGCCGGCGTGCTTCCTGATGGAGGGAAGAGTCACAAGCGCAGGGAAAGGCACTGGGGGTGGCTCCCACACTCGGGCACCACAGGACGTGTCGGGGGGTGGAAATCTTCACGATGAAGCCCTGCGGTGCTTGCAGATAGGATCCATCCCACCCCTACTGGGAGGCTCCCATTGGTTTGATTCCCAACCTCCCAGCGTCTAGTGGAGAACCCCAGGGCACTCTGTTGCCCTGTCTGCTTTTTCCTCCTTGTTCTCTTGGTAAAACGGACAGTGTGTTACCAAGTGTTGCCAAAACCTAAGTCCTGCGATCATCTGCAGGATCGGGCTCCGAGGGTTGGAGGAGGGGGTGGTCTCAGGAAGGGAGGAGAGCGAGCCCAGGACCAGCCCTCCCTTTATTTCCTCGGAAGCCCCAGTTTGGGGAAATTCAGGACATGACGGAAGGCCTGCATCCAGGCTTCCCTAGGAGAGCACGGAGGAGCTTCAGGGGAAAGGCCGTGAAAGTCTTCACAAGCTCCTCAAACTGTGCTGGTGGCTCGCTGGCTTCCAGGAGTGTTTACAATTAATAAAGAGCCCTTGACGAGGCTCACAGGAGCAGCCACACTCGGCCACATTGGAGAATGGCCGTGAGGTGAAGAGCAACTATTTAAGAAGACACCGCCCCTCCCCGAGCTCCAGGCTCCTGGCGTTCAAAGCAGAGGCTGTAGCAGGGAGGTGACACGGATCTCAGCAGCCAGCTCAGTGGCCTGAAGCAGAGAGAAAGCAGTCACACCCTTATAGCTGCACATCACCGCCGATAATGAGAAGTCAGGCCGGCACCCCCCTCCCAGAAAAGACGCATTCCACGACCTGAATTCAAAATAAACTCATTCTAAATAGTGTAATAATTTGAAGCAAATAGATTTGATAGGCACTTAAAACTGAGATTTGTATTTCATAGGAAAAGCTATGGCAGATCACTGATCTTCAAGCTGTTTTTGTTCTTGGGTCCCTAACACAAAATATGTATAGAAATTTAAATCAAATTTTACTTCCTGTGACCATAATATAATACTCTTAGGTGTTGTACAAATCTTTTTTCCTTTATATTGAATTATGCTTATAATTATTAGTTGTGCACACTTAACT
>PVKM010049836.1:0-10856 GCA_004027735.1 Carollia perspicillata
AAACACTTGGAATTCGTAAGGAGCTTCTGGTGAGCTGCCGGAGCCCATCAAATTTTTATTGAATGCATTTCCTCTGGAGAACTTCTGTACTAAATCCTGCCTAGGCTGTATTAGAGGAATAAAAATTCCATGCACAGACTTGACTGCAAATGTTCCTTCCCAGAGCAGGGGACACGCTTTCTCAAAGGCCGCTGCTTTGCGCAGAGGCTGGGTCTGGGCTTGTCCTCAGCCAGGGGCTGAGGGAAGCCGAGAATACAGGCTCCAGAGGGCTGGCTCTTCCCTTCCATCCCCTCATGGTGAATCCTGCTGGCCCCCACCCAAGGTTCCTGCTGACCTTGGACCTGCCCTGGCAGGCTGCAGTCTCTGGCTGTGGCACTGTGTGTCCTAACCCAGGGTGGAAACCTGCCTGTGGGCTGTCTTGCTGGCCTTCTCCTTCCCAGGGGCCTGGGGTCACAGCTGAGATGAAAGAGCCCATGGCTTGCTCCCAACCTCCTCTGCAGCCTCCAGAGGCACAGGCTTGCTGGGAGCACAGGGCAAATGCCGTCAGCTGGACACAAGCACCCATGGAGCTGCAGGCAGCTGAGGACCCTGGGGCGGGTGTGCATCCATCATACAGTCACCAGACCCGCGCTCGGTGTGGAGATGGTGGGCAAGCAGGGGAGGGGCCAGGAGAAAACCCAGAGCCGACTGGCTGCCGGGAAGGACAGAGACACCAGATCCACATGGGTTTCAGACAGAAGTAAATCCCTTTTCAGTATACGCCCATCCCAGACATTGCGTGAGACAAACCTACACTACTTGAAAAAATTGATTATCTAAAATTCACATGCAACTGGTATCTGCAATGTTTCTTGGCTAAATCTGGCCTCCAGGGTTTACTGCCCAATCTCTGTCCTAGTCCCACAAAACCCACGCCCCACAGAATGTGGCTGCAAAGGGATGTCTCGGCAAGCCCTCTCCCTCCGGTGGGCTCCACGAGACGAAAACCCGCAAGGGCGCACCAGCAGGCCCACAGCAGGTGGCATGTGTGGTCGGGGGGTCTGGGAACAAGTCAAGGGTCCCAGGCCTCTCCCTTGGTCCTGTGCACCAGGCCCATGGCCCACATCCGTTATTCTCATAAAAGCGCCCCCCGGCCTCTGTTTGTCTTTTCTCAGACTGCTGTCTCACTCTGGGATGACTGCTACTGTGAAGGGCAGATCCGAAGCAGCTTCCCAGGTCTTGGGAGAATGCTCTAGAATCTCTCCTGGCTCTCCAGCAGTAACCTATAAGGATGCCCACAATGACAGCAAAAATGGCACGTGTCATAGGCAGGTAGGAACTGGCTGTCCTGAGAGGTCTGTGTCAGGCAGCCCTGGCCACAGCTCCCGCCTGGAGCCCTGGGAATGGTGCTGGTCTGGGCTTTGGGAATACAGAGTCTCTGCCCAGGGGCCGTCTGGTCAGTGGGTCTGGCAGACGAGCAGGAGGCCCTGATTCTTGCTGGGTCCACAGAGACCGCAGCTCTTGTGGGGCTGCAGCGTCCCCCAAACTTGGTGCCTTAGTGTGACCAAGTGCACGGGTATGTGTCCCTTTACTCTGAAGTCACTGCAAACCATGAGGGGAAGGGGAACCAAGAGGAGCCTCTGTTTCCCAGGGAGCAGCTCTCTCCTCGGGCTTGGAGCCCTGGGATGCGAGGCTGGGCTTTTGTGAGCTGAGAAACGGCTGAGTGAAGAAGAGGCTGCCCTTGAGAGGCTGTGCATAGAAGACAGGGCCTAGGACGCCACCCAGAGGGCCCAGCCACGTCCTCCGGACACTCTGGGCAGGCTGCTCGTGTCCACCTGTGCCCTAGGGTTTCGTCTTTCGGCATCAGGACTGACCCACTCTGTGGAATGCTCTGGAATTGATGTGCCCCCTCACATCAGTGTCCCCCTTATTAAGGTGCCTTTTGGGTTGTCTTCTGCTTTGCACCCCCATGGATGAGTGCTCCCCTAATTCCCTCTGGGCTCAGACTCGGCAGGCTTGTGTCCCTACACAGCCAGTCCCTTGAGAGAACGTGCGGCGGGAAAGTAAGAGAGAACATTCGAGGGAGTGGGATACAACCGGAAGGCTGCACGATGCGGGGACCCATTTAGTGTCACATCAAGAACATACCCGGATAAACCAAAAACGGTGATATGTATACCAGCTACTATGACCATCACACAGGCCGGGGCTGTCATTCCCGTTCCCTAGATGGGCTGTGAGGCTCCCTGGTGAGTGAGCATGGAGCAGGGACCCATACCTGGCTAGGGGGTCCTGGAAACACCAGCGCAGGGGCAGGCACAGCATTTAAGATATGGCTCCTAGCCCTGGGATGCTGTGGGCCCCACCAGCCCTGCAGTGGCAGGCCAGATGTCAAGGGCTCAGCTTGAACTTGGACCCTGCCATGTTCCAGCATGGTGGACACTGGCAGGTGGTTGGAGAATGGCAAATTGAGATCCAGAGTTTGCAGAAGGGGCTCTAGGGTCACAAGTTCATGGCTCCCTCTCCCCACTGTTCCCCACCCACCTTCTGCACTTGGCCTTCCCCCTAAAGAACCTGGAATGCAATGCAGGAAGCAAAAGAACCCTAAAAATAATGAGCTAGGGATGACGAGGCCCAATGAGAAAATGTGCTCAACTACAGTTTGTAAGCACACTCCTCGTCCCCTGTCTCTCACTGGAATGTAGGGCACCATCAGGTACAAACTACCACCAAAGTCTTAATTATTTGTGAGCCTACATCTCTCGCTTGTCTGCAGCCCCCAAGGAAGAATCTGGTAAGTCTGAAAGGCTTTAAAAGATGGGGGCTGTCTTTTGGGGGTGACAGCATGGAGCTCAGCAGAAGCTGGGATTCCTTCTGTCTTGTCAAGAAGCAGGAGTGGGGTTGGCCCAAGTCAGCCCCATCCTGAGCCCTGACCCTGCTCTAAGGACGTACAAGCAGGGCAGGGTCAAGTGCTCTGCTCCAGGACAAAGCGAGCTTGCTGGCCAAGGCCAAGGCCAAGGCCACCAAGCTCAGGGGCCCTTGCTATTGTCCTTCTGGCTGATTCCTTGCTTCCTGTCTGGGACCCAGGACTCTGGACCCCTGGCCTGCCCATCCCTCTGCCCCAGCAGCCTCACATGACTCCCCCTCGCCCCCGCCCCCCACCATGCCTTCTGCACCAGGGAAACGGTCTGAGCCCTGGTGATGGGGCCTTTCTGGCAGATGCCCGCAGCTCAGGAGATTGAATTCATTCATATTTCCAGGTGCTATACATTCAGATGAAGTTCTCTGGGTCTCCTGCCCAGAAAAGGATAAATATTTCTGATCTATAGCAAATGTGTTTTCCCTTAGCTAACATCTTGGCAGGCAAGTACACTAATCTCCCAGGAAAATCTAGGGCCTGAATAGCAAGCAGATTTTTTTTTCCCTGAGCAAATAGAAATTCTGAGTTGCTTTTTTAATGCTGCTTTTTTTTTTTTAAGCTGCAGATCTGGAGAAAAATCACAGTCCATTAAATCTGCATCTCTTGAAAGAAAAACCCAGAAGGCCACCTCCCCATCAAAGGCAAAATGCACCGAGTTTGAAAGCCTGTTTAAAATGCATCAGGGGACCAGCAGCCATCCAGAGTTACCTCGCCGGCCAAGATAGCAGGGGCTTCTGGCAGCCCCTGTGAGACCGGACAGGAGACGCCAGCAGGTCCTGCTCAGCCCGGGAAGCTGACACAAGGAGCAAGGCCACATGTCCCCACTGGCCCGTCTGTCACTGCCAAGGCCTCTGCTGCCCCCTGCCCCCTCCAGGTGCTATGTGACCCCAAAGCTTAGCAAAGAGCACACTCAGCAAGACCACAGAGTCCCTGATGCAGAGTCCCTAACGCATTCTGCTCTCAAGTAATAAACAAAAGGTCGCAGAAGGACTTACGATGTGTGGACCCACTGAAGTGTGCCCGGCACTGGGCCACACCGAGGGGCAGGCGCTGTCATCTTCGTGTTACTGCTGTGGAAAGGTCTCTCCAATCCACTTTGCTGCCCCTTGAGCTGCCCTGGGTTCTGTGAGTGGGAGCCAGGCGGGTGGAAAACCCCCACCCCGCCCCAAACCCACTCATGTGTGGGTTCGAGCTGAGGATCCCAGGCCTGCAAAAGGCTGAACCAGCTCTTCCAGTCTCCACGTGTTACCCATGTCAGCCCTGCCCAGCCCAAACCAGGGCAGAGCAGAACCTTCTGGAACAAGCACCTTCCCTTCATCCCACCCGCTCGCTGGGTGGGAGGTTGCTTCCTCTGCCCCTTTCACTCTGAAGGGGAGTCAGTTGCTCCAGCTCTACCCACTCGGGACGTAGGACATGGCCCTGCCCTACCAAGAGGACCTGCTAAGCATGTGTCCGCTGGGGCTGGACATCGTGTTGTCTATGGGGAGAGTGTCCCTTGGCCAAAGAGGTGAGTGTCCCACCGAGACAGAGCCCTCTGCTCGATCCCCGGGGCCAGCTGGTTGACATGAGCCTGCAGTTCAGAAGCTCAGACCTCCGGGTGGAAGCCCGGTGTGAACAACATGCACTGAAGCCTCCGAGACACAGACCCAACCGGAGTGCGGTCTTTGTTTCATGGGGCGCCAAGGGCTCCTCGGAGGGGGGCCGCCCGCCTGGCGCTCGGCACCATGAGCAGGTAAACAGCCGGAGGAGGAGCTGCCCGTCACCGCGCTGGCTTCCCGACAGGAAGTGGTATGAGTGACTTCGTTTTTAAACATTATTATCCTCTTGAAAGCAAAAGATAAAGGACGCCTCAGAGCAGCCAAATTGCTTTGGCTCAAAAATCATTTTAAATACCATTTCCTTTAACAAGCCTATTGCCTGGGCAACGGATCAACGCTATTCATTTTAACCTTAGTCAGTAGAAAAAAAATCACTGAAGTGCTTGTAATTATTTAGCTCCCTCCCTTCCTCCCCACCCGGGTATGTTAACTAATGACAAGACGACATCTACCCTAATCCCGTTCTAAGTGACGGAACAGTCACTGGGCACACTGGCTAGATCGGAGGCATGTCCCTCTTTGTCCACTCTGAACCCAACATGGGGGCGCAGGGCTCTTTTTGGCTATTCTCAGAAAGCGCTGGAAGCAGCCTTCCTCTCTATGGCTCATGTTCCTGAACGTGCCAGGTTGGACCAGGAGCTCACCTTGGCCCTGAGGATGAGCAAGCACGGAAGTCTCCTCCTTGAGGTCTATATGAGGAGGGAGGGTGGTGGATGGAGCCGGTCTGCCTCTGTCCAGGACAGGGCTGGTGTGGGGTTACCACTCGGGCAAAGGCAGGGGGTGGACAGGGTAATCTTGGGGTGCAAAGTGGAAATGCTAAAAAAAAAAAAGCTCGGAGGACTTGAGATGTACAAGTGAAATGTGCTACAGTCTCCTTGTTGTTAGGGAAAGGAAAAAGGAGTGTTCATTGGGGTATGTGCAGACCAACCGACCAAAAGGCCCCGTGTGCAGAGTAAACGGTGCGTATGAAGAAAGCCGGGCTGGGAATGGAGCCGAGTGGATGGGCTCGCTCTCGGCCGGTGGAGACACGGGCACAGGGCACAGAGCAGGGCTTGGCTACTGAGCCGGGCAGCCTGGACCACTTCAGGGTCAAACCCTCTGCCTGGAAGGCTCGAGGTCCCCCAGGGAAGGCTGTGTTCCCTGGGAGAAGGTGGCCCCTCTGGCCCCAGGAAGCCGTCCCCACCCTCACGGGCCTGACTGAGTCCACCAATCCTTTTCCCTCACAAGTGCAGGGAAGTCCCCTGCAGGCAGCAGCACCTTCCAGCCCAGGCCCCGACACAAGACAGGACACAGATGTGCTCCGGTGCCAATGCTTCTGGCCTGCCAGCCCCCCCACCGACCCCCTCAAAGGCAGAGAGGCGGCGCTGAAAGCCACTGCAGGTGTTTCTAGTGTCGCTTCCAGGAGGGCTGACTTGTGCTTCCCGGATCAACGCTGGAAACAACGGCTGCCTAATTTTAACCACATCTATTACAGAAATAAGCTCCTAAACGGCCCAGAGAGGGAAGCTTGACATCAGGTTTATGAGGAGAACAGACTGATTCTGGGTCTGGGAAAGAGCCATTTACACGGACCGCACTCTGAGACGCTGACCACAGCACTGGGTCCCTTTTAGAGGAGAAAGCAGCCGGCTGGTGCTCTCCAGCAGCACACGCACAGTGGGGCTGGTGGCCGCGAGGCCGGCATCCGAACGTGTGACTTCTCCACTGGGGCCCTTCGGTAGCTGCTGAGAGTCACCCATGTGGCTGCTGAGCAGCCAGAAGCAAGTTGACGACGCTAGCACCTGCCACCCCTCCTGCTCAGGGGACTGGGCATGGAGAAGTATATAGGGACACGTCCCCACCTCATCTGGGTCACAGAATGTTGGCTGTGGGATCTCGGTGCGGAAGCCACCCTGTCTCCCAGGGACCCCAGCCCTGTTGGGGGTGGAGGAATGGACAGGCGGGCTGTGGGGTTGCCCTCTGCCACAGCAGCCTCGGGAGGGTGTGTCTCACCTCAGAGAACCCTGACATGTGAAAGGACGCACAGTGGTCCCCATTACGTGTTCCAGGACCCCCAGGGCATCCTCGAGACCATGGATAGTACTGCGCCCCATAGATACTATGTTCTTTCCTCCACAGACATATCTGCGATGAGGTTGACGGCTTCCCTTGGGTACATCTGAGTCCCTACTCTTGTGCTTTGGGGCTGTTATTAAGCAAAATAAAGGTGACCTGAATGCAAGCCCTGAGATACGGTGACAGTCGGTCTGATAACCAAGACAGCCACCAAGCGACTAACCGGCGGGCACAGAGGGTGGGGACGCTGGACAAGGGATGATTCACGTCCCAGGCAGGACAGTGAAGGGTTTCATCACACGTAAGTTAGGCACAATGAGAGATTAACAACCATAACCAATGATAAAATAGAATAGTTGTAACAATATACTGTCATAAAAGTTATGCGAATGCGGCCTCCCCTTCTCTCCCACAACATCTCATTGTACTGTCCGTGCAGCGTGGAGACGCTGCGCGATGGGATGATTCACGTCCCAGCAGGGCACAGCTGGGCAGCGCGAGGTTTCATCATGCTGCTCGGAACGGCACGCAGTTCAAAATTTATTCCCGGAATTTTCAATTTAACGTTTTTGGGCCGCGGTGGACCATGCACAGCTGAAACCATGGACAGCAGACCTGTGGGTGGGGCAGAGGGCACTGAATCTGCTGGACAGTAACCCTCAGGACTGCCCTGGGCCCTGGCGAACGCGTATGCCTGCCCCACCTCTGACCGGCTCCCTGAGGTCAGGGACAGCGTCTGCCTTGTGTGTCCCTGTGTCCTCAGCAGCCAGCATGGGGCCCAGCTGCTCATGACATACACTGATGCCGACAGCGTATGACCAGATCTCCAGGACCAAGCATTCCTGGGGTCCCTTCAGTTACCTGGACACATTCCTTATGAAGTCTACACAAACAGTGCTGGGTGAATTTTAGGAAGGGGACAGTAGTCCCACAAGGCCACCAGGAAGACCCCACCCTAGCATCTGGGCCAGAAGCACCTCTTCTGGACCATACCCTCTAACCCCAAGTCTTCTGGCCTTCAGGATGTGAGTGTGGCTGTTGAGAGCTGTCACTCTCTGTGACCTGGCCTTGACACAGACCAGGTGGCCCTTGGGTTTGTGGACTATGGAACTCACATTCAATGGGCTTGCGGGGAGTGTGATGGGAGAAAGCAAAGGCTGTTCAGGAAACCAAAAGCCACCTGGGCCAGGGCCAAGGCCAAGGCCGAGGCCGAGGCCGAGGCCGGGCCCCACTGGGAGCCTGAGTAGTTCTGTTCTTTCCTCCTCCTTCCGGAGGAGGCAGGGAACCTCACAGGACATCTGAGAGCTAATGGGGCCGGGCAAAGGTGGCAGTGCAGTGGGGAGAGGCACCAGCTGGGGTGGGCGCTTCAGTTCCAGGCTTTGCCTGGCCGTGGGGAGATGCTGTGTGATGCTGGGCAGTATGGCCTCTTCGGGCCCCATTTCTATCTTCCAGACGGGGTCTCCCATGCTCTGACGGGCAGGAAGGAGGGACGGGGTGCCGTTGCTTCCTTTCAGTCTCCCTGCTCCTCTCTGCAAGCTTTGTGACTCTGCCCACTCTTTGAAAGCCCTTTTTTTGCGTTAAGAGGGACTCTGTGTCCAGTGGCGGTTTGGTGAATTGGCCTCCTCTCCAAAGCCCAGAAAGAGCGTGTGGTGAGCGGTCAGGTTTTGTCCGCATTAATGTCCATCATCCCCAGAGCAGCAGGTGGTGGACTGTCAGTTTGGACAAAGAAACCAGGGTGTGACATGCAATCAGCAGACAGCTGGCCAGGTGATGTCCACGCTGAGAATGCACCGGGCTTTCCTGGGAACCACTTACCAACCCTCCCCCTTCGGAACCTGCAACCTTCCACTCACGTAGCCTTTCAAGCCAGTTTCCGAGAAAAATGTAGCCTAAGTGTTGATGAATAATGTATAAAAACATCGGAGAGAAAACCTTGTTCTGTAGACTGTTTTCGGTCTTTGAGGCAGGACTTCCCTGTGTGCCTCCGTCCCCTCGTTTAGCAGAGAGGGGGCTCTGTGCACCCTGCCCTGCGGGCTGGGCCTTCTGCAGGGTGGCGGGGTTATGTCTGTGAGTCTCTGTGTGCATCTGCATGTGTATCTGTGTGTATCTACGTATGTCTGTGTCTCATGTTTATCTCTGTATGTGTATGCATGTGTCTGCAGGCATGTCTACACGCATGTGTCTGTTTGTATCTTCGTGAAGAGATGGGCAGAAAGTCTGGGTAGATGAGTTGCAGTCCCTGACTCCACCTTCTCCCCTGTCCCTTTGGTCCCAGACACCCAAGGAATGGAGCCGGGGGCCGGTGTGGGCTCTTTGGAGGGGTGGGTGCTGGAGACCATGGTCTGGACCCACCGCTGGCTGCTCCAGGCCTCCACCCCAACCTGCCAGGAGCACACGTGGGCCCAGCCTCCAGGTGCTGCTGGTAGAATGCCTCTGGTCCCCTAAGCAGCCCTGGGGGCATGATGGGCACCTAGTGAGTCATACGGTAGCTACCAGATGAGAAGGGAGAGCTCATTCCTACAGGTCAGCGTGGTTTATCCCCCTGGGGGAAGTGTGGAAGGTGACGAAAGTGGCCACAGGCTGGGAAATGGCTCAGAGGCCCCCAGCCGGGTCTGCGGCAGAACACTGCTGTGTGGGTGGCTGAGAAGGGTCAGCTGGAACAGAGCAAAGAACTGGACAGGCGGAAACTGGGAAGCAGAGGCAGTTAACTGGGCTGAGGACAGGCTGGGCCCGAGTCCCCCCTCCTCTGGGGGCTCACGAGGAATGCTCCAGATCGTGCGGCCTTCAGGACATTTGTTAGAGTCCTTTGTGCCTTTACTCCCCCATCAAGGGTCCTGCGTGGGACATGTCACTACAGAGAAGGCACTGTGTTTGTCCAGTGTCCAGGCCACTGTAGGTCTGGCTCTGAATGTGTTTTTTTCTTGTGCGTTCTCTGGGATTGTTAGGAATACTCGCTTGTGCAGAACGGCTCTCAGTGGACGTCCCAGACAGGGCTGGGACTAGGCGAGACTGGGGGTGGGGTGTTTGCTACAAGTAGAAATTTAAGGAGGTGTCCAAATGCCCAGCAGTCAAAACAAATGCTATTTTAATGCAGCCTTTAAAAAAATAAAAATTAATGCAAAAATCCATGATGAACCATATATCGACCTTTTAAATAAAGATGGGCTCAGCATTACTGATTTCTCTTGGGCCGTGGGGAGGAAGAGTGGGGCTCGCTCAAAGTGGAACTTGGGCCGTCGAAGTGGAAGCCAGGGCAGCACCACCCTGATGAAAGGTCTACACGAACCATCCTGGACATGGAAGAGAGGGGACAAGAGGGACAGGGTGGGCTGCAGCGGAGCTGGCATCGTGCTTGGAGGTCTGCGGAAGCTGGGCCCATGAGCTGCTACAGGACAGTTACGTGGCAGCCACAAAGGGGACAGAGACCACTCTGGAAGCCAGGTTTCAGATGCCCAAAGCAGGTACTATTCAGCCTCCAAAATCTCCCCGGGGGCAGCTTGTTTGTCCCGGGGGGAGACTCTAGTGGGAGGCCCTGCTTTTCATTCCTCAGGGCCTGAGGTCCGTCCTGGGCAAGGAGTGGAGAGGCCCAAAGAGGTCCTGGGACGCAGGCCTACACTTCAGTCCCCTCGTCTGGGCTGCACCAAGACAAGAGGGCAGGGCTGAGCCAGAGCTGGCTTGCACTGGCTTGTGCAAGCTGCTGGTTTGGTTTTCAAGAATGTTGCAAGCCAAGGGACATCGAGTGGGAATCCTGGCTATGGTGGGAGTATTTACACCACAGAAACTGGCAAGTGCTACCGACTGGGTGTTTGTTTTTTCCTGGAGAACTGAATGTTAAACATTAACCCGCACACACTGCATTACAGGACGAGTCCTAACCCCCAGGGATCCCTGGCCATCTCTCTGTTGGCCCACGGAGGAGACAGGGGTGTGTCTCTTCCCCAGAGGCACTCGCCATCCTGGCTGGTTCTACGCCAACATCTTTTCGGGAGCTGAAAGCACAGCCTGTTTCTGGCAGCAGGGTGCCCTTTCGTCAGATGGCGGTCGGCACTCTCCGAGCAGGCACCGCAGGCGGGCCGCTGAGCTGTGTGCTGGGGTGGCTGGGGTGCTGGCTTGGGATGTTAGGGTGCTGCGACTGCCCTCAGTCTCCGGGGAAAGGGGTGCCTGGAAAGAGGCCTGGCCATCAGGAAACAGGGTTCAAGCCCAGTTCTTCCTGTAATTCTGGGCACCCCACGGTAAGTCACCCAACCTCCCCGGTGACAGCTTTCCAAATGGGGTTGAGCCAGCTAGTTTCTGAGGTCCTTTGG
>PVKM010049837.1:0-10854 GCA_004027735.1 Carollia perspicillata
AGTATCAAAAAACTGCTAGCACACAAAAGCCCTGGACGAGGTGATTTCACAGGCCAACTTTACAAAACATTCATAGAAGAACTAGCAACTATCCTCAAACTATCCCAAAAATTTCAAGAACAGGGAAGAATCCCAAACTCTTTTTATGAGACCAGCATGATACAAATTCCCAAGTAAGGTAAAGACACAACAAAGAAAGAAAATTACAGGCCAAAATCTTTGATGAACATAGACATTAAAATCTTGAAGAAAATATTGGCAAACCGGATCCAGAAATACATTAAACAGATCATATGCCATGATCAAGTAAGAGTCATTTCAGGGATGCAAGGATAGTTATAACATTAGCAAATCAATAAATAGAATATATTACATAAATAAAATGAAAGACAAAAATCACATTAGCATATCAATATATGCTGAAAAAGTATTTGACAAAATTTAGCACCCATTTATGATAAAAAAATTCAGCAAACTTGGAATAGAGAGAGCCTACCTCAACATAATTAAGGCTATATACAAGAAACCTACTGCCAACATCATACTCAATGGGCAAAAAAACTAAAAGTGTTTTTTTTTAAGATCAGAAACAAGACAAGGG
This sequence comes from Carollia perspicillata, assembly GCA_004027735.1. NCBI lineage: Eukaryota > Metazoa > Chordata > Mammalia > Chiroptera > Phyllostomidae > Carollia > Carollia perspicillata. Next base: position 602 of record PVKM010049837.1, read on the forward strand.
TTCCCGCTTTCACCACTCTTACTCAACATAGTATTGGAAGTCCTAGCCACAGCGATCAGACCAGAAAAAGAAATAAAAGGCATCTAAATTGGACAGGAGTAAGTGAAACCATCATTATTCACAGACAACATGATAGTGTATAGAAAACCCTATAGTCTCCACCAAAAAACTACTTGACCTAATAAGTGAATTTGGCAAAGTAGCAGGATACACAGTCAATGTTCACAAATCAATAGGAATCTTATACACCAAAACGAATTACCAGAAAGAGAAACTAAGAGAAAAATCCCATTTACTTTAGCAAAAAGAAAAGTAAAGTAGCTGAGGATAAATTTAACCAAGGATTTAAAAGACCTATACTCAGAAAACTATAGAAAAGTGAAGAAAGAAATCAAGGAAGATACAAATAAATGGAAACATATACTATGTCCATGGACTGGAAGAAGTAACATCATTAAAATGTTCATACTACCTAAAGTGACCTGTATATTCCACACAATTCCTGTTAAAACACTAATGGCATGCTGCACAGACCTGGAACAAATATTTCAAAAATTTATATAGAACCAAAAAAAGTACCTGAATAACCTCAGCAACCCTGAGAAAAAACAAAGTTGGAGGGATCACAATTCCTGATATTAAATATACTACAAGTCCACCATAATCAAGACAGTCTGGTGCTGGTATAAGAACAGACATATAGATCAATGAAACAGAATAAAGAGCCCAGAAATAAACCCATGTCTCTATGATCAACTAATGATGAAGGCCCTAGTTCATGGGGTCCACCACATTGTGGATGAGATACAAGAAATTCATAAGGACTACTGAGTCCTGTGGAGGAAAAGGGATAGCATGGCTTCTCTCTCCAGAGGAGGAAAAGCCTCGGCCCTTGCCTTGACTGGCCTTTATTTCTTTTCTGGGTATATTACATGATGGTCCTCATTTACTATGCACAGGTTTGCTTTAGGTGGTTACCTTTTACAGAAAACAAAGGAGAGGATGCTGCTAATCACATCACAGAAGAAGGATATTTGCAAATGCAAAGGGAAAAGTGGTTGAACCAGTTACACTCCATACTGGGGAGGTTTAGCACAGACTTTAGGAAGTTATAGTAAGCACTTGCTGTTTCAATTCGGGGTAAGGGAGTTTTAGCAAAAGCCAGTCTCATCAGTCTAGGTACAATGTAGGACTGATTCCCCATGGGAGAACCTGTCCATGGGCGTGGGTCCTGTCTGGGCCCACGTCATGCAGAATGGTCTCCTATAAACTAATATTCAAGAAATAGGGCATGAGAATTCAATAGGGTAAAACAGTTTCCTCAATAAATGGTATTGGGACAACTGGACTGGTACATGAAAAAAAAATGAAACTAGACCACTGAAGTTGACCCTGGCTTATGTGGTCTGCAGCGTTATGGATGAGACAAGACAAATTCACACAGACTACTGAGTCCTGTGGAGGAAAAGGGATGGCATGGCCATTCTCTCCAGGGGAGGGTTCCTCGAAGCACCTCAGCCACTCTCTCAAGAGGAGAGCGCAAAGACCCTTTCCTTAACAAGCTTTTAATTGCTTTTCTGGGCACTTACATTGAAGACAGTACTCATTTTCTATGCACAGGTTCACTTTAGGTGGTTACCTTATACAGAAAACAAAGGAGAGGATGTTGCTAATCACATCATAGAAGAAGCATATTTGCAGATGCAAAGGGAAAAGTGGCTGAACTGGTTACACTCATTCTTGGAGGGCTTAGGATAGATTGTAGGAAGTCACTTTGAAGATATGCAGTAAACATTTGTGCCTCAATTCAGGGTGAGGGAGTTTTAGCAAAAGTAAGTCTCATAGCAGTCTAGCTACAATGCAGGCCTGATTCCCCATGGGAGAACCTATCCATAAGCGTGGGTCCTATTCATCAGACCTTGCTTTCCACTGGCCTATCTGAGTTGGAGCTGGACCCACACCATGCAGAACAGTCTCCTATAGACCACCAACTTACACCAGAATTATCTCAAAGTGGATAAAAGACTTAATATAAGTTGTGATACCATAAAAGTCCTAATAGAAAACATAGGCAGTAAAATTTCAGACATCCCATGTAGCAATATTCTTGCCAATGTATCTCCTAGGGCAAAGGAACTAAAGGAAAAAAATAAACAAATGGGACTACATAAAAAAAAATTCTGCACAGTTAAAGAAACAATCATCAAAATGAAAAGGGAACTGATTGTATGGGAGAACATAGCTGTTGATAACACACTGGGTAGGGTTTAATCCCCCAAATAAATCAAGAATTCATAAAACTCAACACCATAAAGACAAACAACCCAATTTAGAAATGGAAAAAGGACCTGAATGGGCACTTCTTCAAGAAGGACATACAGAGGACCCATAGACATATGAAAAAATGCTCAACATCATATGCGATCAGAGAGATGCAAATTAAAACCACAATGAGATGTCACCTCACACATGTCAGAATGGCTATCATTAATAAATCAACAAACAACAAGTGCTGGTAAGGGTGTGGAGAAAAGGAAACCCTAGTACACTGTTGGGGGGAATGCAGACTACTGTGTGCACTGTGGAAAACAGTATGGAATTTCCTCAAAAAATTAAAAATGGAACTGCCTTGATCCAGCAATTCCACTGCTGGGAATATGCCCTAAGAATCCTGAAACACCAATTCTAAAGAAGCTATGCACCCCTATGTTGATAGCAGTGCTATTTACAATAGTTGAGTGTTGGAAACAGCCTAAGTACTTATCAGTAGATGAGTGGATTACAAAAACTGTGGTACAATTATACAATGGAATACTATGCAGCAGAATAAAAGAAGGAGCTCCTACTTTTTGCAATAGCATGTATGGAACTGGAGAGTATTATGCTAAGTGAAATAAGCCATTTGGCAACAGACAAACGCCATATGATCTTACTTACTACTGGATCTAACAAAATGAACTAATGAGTAAAATAGAACCAGAAACCTGAAAACATGGAAGAGACTGACAGTAGCCAGAAAGGAGGAGAGAGGGGGGAATGGTGGAAGGAATGGGATGGGACTAATCAAAGAACATATATGAATGACACACAGTCAAACACAATGGAGAGGGGATTGACTATGGGCTAGAGGGGTGGGTTGGGTGAAGGGGAGCAAATGGGAAAAATTAGGAGAACCGTGATAGAATGAACAATAAAAATAAGAAAAAACAAAGAACTGTTTTCCTTAATATGGCTAAGAAATTTACTGATTTTTATCTAGAAGAGGAATTAGAAATAAAAAATCAAAACCAAAAAATGTGTAATTTTCTATCAGCTGAATATACAATCAAGTTTTAGAAGACTGCTTAGTAAACTACATGTAGTTCATATTAAAAAACATGGACTTGTTTGGTTGTTTTCAGTTAACCTTTTCATTTTTATTATAGTCAAACAAATTCCAGGTGGTGTTATGCATAAATATAAACTAACATTTGCAGAGCAGAATGTGGGAGAGAGCAGGCAGATGCTTTGGGGAGCTTGAAAGGGCTCTATTTCTACCTGGGATGCCCCCATGTTACATAGCCCTTCCAATGTTTCCCTTCATATAGCAAAATTTGCTTATCCCCCACTTTCTTGGATCCATTTCAGCAAGGCCTTTACTTCACAACTGCAGGCACACTGTTCTGGTCCAGGTTACTAATAACCTTTACTTTGTGAATCTAATGTCAGTTACTAGTGTGCATCTTCCTGGACCTATCAGAGGTATTGAACACCTTGACAACTCCATCCTCCTTGAAGTACACGTTTCACCTGGTTTACAGGACTCACACTGTAGTGGGTTTTCTCCCCACTACCTCACTGAGTGCTCCTCAGTCTCCTCTGCCAGATTTTCCTCCTGTCTACAAACTGGGATTTAATCACTGGATCCTATATTTCTTATCTACACTCATCACCACGGGGGCACATGCTGATGACTCTTGAATTTAGATCTCCAGGCCCCAAGAGTGGCCTCACTCTGTTTTACGTTCTGTACATCATCCATAGTCATCATTCAATTTCTTGCTCCCATATGTGCTCAACTGTGCCCTCAGCCTCGAAGGCCCTTACTGTTTTCCTGACTATTGGAAAGGACTGTTCCCAGGTTGCTATTTCCTATGATACCCATCTGCCTTAGATGCCTTGCTGTGGACTGAAATCTGTGTCCACAAAATTCATATGTTGAAACCCTAACCCTGATGTTACTGTATTTAGAGGTAGGGCTTATAAAGAGGCAATAAAATCCAAAGAAGTCCTAAGAGTGAAGCTCTAACATGGCAAGACTGTGCCTTTATAAGAAGAGGAAGAGAGACCAGGGTGTGCTCCCTTTCTCTGCCATGTGAAGACAGTGAGAAGGCAGTCCTCTGCAAGTCAGGAAGAGAACCCTCACCAGAAACAGAACTCTCCCAGAACCTTGATCTTGGACTTTCCAGACCCAGAGCTACAAGAGTATAAATTTCTGTTGTTTAAAGCACCCAGTCTACGGTACTTTTCCTGGCAGCTCAAGCTGACTGATACATACCTCTGCAGGGTTTTCATGACTGCCTGGTTTTATTGTCATAGCCCTCAGCATGCTGCATTATAATTGCATGTTTTCTTCTGCTTTTCCTCCACTAAATTGTAAAATATTTGAGTGCAGGCCTCATTGGATTCATTTTTGGTTCCCAATAGAGTATCCAATGCGTAGTAGATATGAAGAAATAATTTTGCAATTCAATTAAATAGTAGACTGGGAGAGAAGTTTTATGAAAACTTCAGTTTGACTTAATTCCTTCCCAGACATAAAGTGAGTTAGTTCCTGCAAAGTGGACCTTAGCAAAGATAATGAGCAGGATGTTTTCCTTAAAAAACTTATTTTTTTGGATTTGACGATCATTTCAATAAGCTCAGTCAATCCCTTAGAGTTTTGGGCTGAAAAGAACAGGAAGACAATTTTATTTAGAAATAAGTGAAGGATAACTCTTCCCAATTAATTAGTACCTATAAAATACCTGATTTTGAATATATAGGTATCCTGATGGACCCTTTTAGGAGTAGGGGTTTTACATTCTATCCCTACATAGCAGAATTTATTTTTCTATTTATTAATTTAAGAAATAGGTACCATGTCCTGGAAATGAATTAATTTTGAGAATACAATATTGAATAAAATAGACACAGCATCTACTTTCACAGAACTCACAATATTCGATCTAAGTATCTACTTATTTTTTATTTCATACATATAAATGTTGAAGAATACTCTGTGTGGTTTTTATTTTTAGTATAATTGCTATAAAATGCCATTTTGACAATAGTTACCAGTAGCTTTAGCTATTCCTTAAAATCAGTTTAAGATCATAAACCCCTCCCTACACATATCAGGATGAAGACATTTGTGCTGCATTCTTTAGTAGAGACATGTCTTTTGATTTTGAATTCCATATTGTAGTAGCTAGCACAGAGGCAAATTTAAATAACTTTGTTGAAATGACCTGTCATCCTATCTCTTATAGTTAGAGAATACACATTCAATGTATGCAACAGTAATGGCATTTTATTTACGTATAAATAGGAAACAAACAGGATGCAGGCACAATCATATTTTATATCTAAGAAAAAGTACCAAACATATATTTTAGATTTAAGTTAAATTTTTCAAAAGAGCCCAGTTACTTAATGTGACTCTTTCATACCTGTTTTAACCAGAGTTAATAACAGCTGCCACTGTGTCATTCAAATCTAAGAGCCAAGAACTATCATTATTTGTGGATTAACTAGATAGTAATTTTTGCTAGGTGATTTTTAAATATCATAGTTCTCTAATTAACTCAACAGACTTTATATTAACTTTCAATTTTTTTGTGGCTGCAAGTGCCTTGAATATGTATGTCTAGAATCTGTTCACTTCTCTCTCACCACCTCCCCGCACTGACCCCACTCTAAGCCACTGTCTCCTTACCACACACTAATAAGATAATTCCTCTTCCTTCCTATCCATCCTCAACAACGTAGCCAAAGTGAGCTTCTAAGCAAGCAAATGTAATCTGATACTCATGACATTAAATATCTATGAATGTTCATTGCATAAAAGACAAAAGCCCAAGCCCTGGGTACTGAGGGGTACTTGGGCCTTGGCCCATTTGCTTCACAATCTCATCTCAAACCTGCTGCTCCCCACTTATTACCCTACACTGAGTATTTTCCTTTTCCCTTACATTTTCAATCTCTTTACTTCTCAAGAACTTTGCAATTTTGTTCCTTTCTGTAGAACCCTGTACCTTTCAGTTTCTGCCCAGCTAACCTGTATTCAGCCTTTAATTTCAGGTCAAATATCATTTCTTACAGGATGCCTTTCTTTGCTATTGGCCACTTGCAGATCTAAATTGGATCTTGTTATGATGCATTCTCATTGCACTTGAATTAACTCCTTCACAGAACGTATCTTATTGTATTTACATAATTTAAAAATGTGTTTTATATTTACCTGACTTTCTAGGTGGTTTGGGATCATATCTCTAGTCCTAACACAAAAGTATTCTATAGAAGAAATCACATATTTGGTGTATGAATGAACCAACCAGAATTGTTGGCACAGAAAAGAAATTCGCCCATCGAGCAGATGAGCACCTCTACAACATGACAGTTGCAAAGGGAAAACAGGGGGCTGACTTGTTATTGTTAATTCCAGAATAAAGCAAGTAGGAATTGATGATAGGAAAAATATGCTCATTAGTCAGGAGAATTTTAACTATCCTACTTTAAATTTGTATCTGATACAACCTTTAAAATAACACAACATCCTGAATATAAGAGAAATGCAGAATGATAGATATATTTATTGGAAGCTTACTGTACCAGGTACTTTACATTTATGATTGCAGGTGTTCATTTCAATGAGCCTGTGAGATAGATAATATGTGACAGATGAAGACGAAGAGCTGTGAGTGGCAGAGCTGGGGTTTGAAAACACAGACAGCCTAATTCCAATTTAGGTAGAGCCGCCATACTACTATGCTGGTTTGAGCGTGTAAAACAACACAATTTAAATTTCCTATGTGGGGGGTCTCCCCCCAAAATGGAATTATCTTCTGGAAAGAGGACCCCTTGTAGTATAGGCTTCCCCTGCTAGGCCAGTGTTCCAGGAATCCGTCTGCATCAGTGCACCAGCTGACATTGTTGTAAGAGGCTGAATTGGCTTCAGTGAATTTTTTTTTGAAGACATTTTCAACACATTTGTCCTTTTCATGCTGGGTGATTTACAAGTGCACCTGCCCACACAACGCTGAATGTTCAGCAATTTTTGACCCAAAACAGCATGACCCCAGTACCCCACCCCCCAAATTCACCTCCCAATTCACCTGATCTCACCCCAAGTGACTTTTTTTGTATCCCTGGATGAAGAAAGTCCTCACAGGGAAACATTTTGCCAATGTGGAAGAAGTGAAACAAAAAATGGCATCAGTACTAAAAGGCATCAAAATCAATGAGTTCAAACTGTTTTGAGCAGTGGAAAAAAAGTCTCTATAGGTGTGTTGCATCAAATGGACAGCACTTTGAAGATGACCGAAGTTTAAACATGTAAGAATATATACCAGTACACAGTTTTTCAATAAATATATTTTTGGTTTTGGGGGGTTCCCTCTTGTCCTTCATTAATTGCACAAAAATAGTTAGAAGGTCTGTTTTGTACCAGATGCTTCTCTAGACCCCAAAGATTCAGCCAGGCTCAAAAGAGACACATTTACTTATATTCTAGTAGGGAAGGCAGACAAATTCATCAACATGTATATAAGATAATTTCAGATAGTGAGCTTTAGAAATAAAATGTAGCAGGGTCTTCTCAGTGTGTGGGAGATTGAGCTTAATTGGATGGATGATCAAGGTAGGATCTCTGAGGAGAAGGACTTGAGCTCAGAGTGCAATGATGACAAGGACCACTCAAGTGCAGGCATGGGGAGATGGCGGCTTGCAAGAGAAGCTCTGGCAAAGGCGAAAAGGCAGTCGAGTTCAGAGTCATGAGAATATGCCAGCGTGGCTAGAAGTGTAGACAAACGGAGGATGCATAAGATACTTGGTCATAGCACCAGGCAAGGACAAATCTACAGAGGGGATTAAAGATTTTGGTAACAAGTATGGATCATATTCTAAATTTAATAGGAACATAATCCAGTTTACATCACAAGATTTGACTTCATTAAATTTCACTATCCAGTGATATAGTCTCCATTGGTAAAACTGTGTTGTGTCACAAACATATTTGGATGTAATTTCATCCATCTTTTCAAAGAAAAATGAAACTGGCTGTGAATTAATAATATGTAGGGATTGTTAGTCATTCAGGCCTGGAGAGACTTTTTCTGGAAGAGATAAGTCCTCAAAACCCTGAAAAGGATCCTGAGAATTATACTTAAAAATGTTAACAATAAACATGTTGCAAATAGTGTAAAAATAAGTGAGTACAAAAATCTAAGTAAATAATAAAGTAACTCCACTTTGCACAAAGTTATTTCTTTTTTATGTATGATTCTGCATTGATAAAAGTCATGTGACTGTCCTAGGCTCTTAGTTACATAGTCTGTTGAACATTTTATTCTAAGCTATATTTGCTCTCTAGTCACAAAAGCTGCCATTATTAGAGACATTTTGATAGACCGTATAATAAAAGATAAATGTTCTACCATGGAAGAAAAAGTATCTTTTAATTTAGAAAGGGTAAGAAAAAAAGTATTCTCTAGATTTCTTATTTTACATTTTCTTTCAGTTAATGAAAAAAATGACAAATTCCTCTTGAAGTTATGACTAAAAGTAGAAAGCAACATTAGCTAATGCAATGAAATATAATCTATGATTAATTATTGAGCACACATTCCTGAATTGGGCACTACTAGGGGTTAGGGAAATGAGCAACTTCACTGAGGGAGAAAATTGAATTTACCAGGCATAAGCTCCCTCCAGTGTCATGACTCAAACTTGACTATAATAATAATATAATAGCCATCATTTATTAAGTGGACACCATGTGTCCAGCACAATGCAGTGATTTACATATGTTACTACATTTGTTCTTGGTAAAAGTCCGTTGGAGGAGATATTAATACTTGCATTTCGTAGACATGGAGACCAGGGCTCACCCAGGTCAGGGCGCTTTCCCATTTCCTCCCCCCTGGTAAGAAGCTGAGTTGGATCCAGGCCCAGTCTGTGTGAGTTAAAAGCAAACTCACCCGATCACTGCACCTATTGCTTCCGTTCTATGATTGAGTTTCTGCCTATTTCTAATGTAAAATTTTCCTTGTCTCTAGCTATTAATAATTCCGCATATTCCTGAATTTCTCCACTTCTACCTATTTTGAGGAGAAACTCAAACCAAGCTTGCCCTTTACAGAACAATTTTGTAATTATTAGTATGTAATTTATTCTAAAACTGAACTTCTAGATTTTGAATGCCATTTTTGCTGACCACTTGTTCTATGACCTTAGGCAAATTAGTTAAGCCCTCTAGGCCTCAGTTTCTTCAAAAAAGGAGAGAATGTACTTTCTATATCTTAAGGTTGTCGTGAAATGAAAAAAATTACTTAATTGAAATCCCTGTGATAATTTCTGGTACACAATAAGTTTCTTTGTATATATATTTATATAGTTTATTGATATAAAATTACCAATTAGCTGAAATCTAAATGCTAATAAAATATTTCTAATATTTAATGTGAAAATCCTGGAGCTTCAATACATATACTATTAATGAAAAAATACCTTAATTCATACAGGTATATACTTTAACTTTTTCATGTTTCTTTTTCCTATTTTTAAGTGCTTTTCACTTTTTCCACTTTATTTCTCTGAATTTTGCCTTTGGCTGCTTCTTCTTTCAACAAGCTGACTCTAAAAGAAATTAAATACTCATAGAATGGGTATAATATTAAAGTCTTGCCCTTGAAGCGAGGCATTCTCTTTCTCTCTCTCTCTCACACACACACACACACACACACACACACACACACTAACGGGAATCCTATGAATTGCGAATGTAAAAAAAATAATTAAGGGATGTATATGTCTGCCTGTTACAGATACAAGTTAGCGGGGTGATCCTCTTACGAGATAATCATTTTTCTCTGTGTTACTAGGGTACTATGCAGCAAGTGGAGGTGGTAATTTCTGTCTACTTTCTGCTGGTCAATCTTCCCTTGTAAAATACTCTATCAAAAATATTGACAAAACGGAATGCCCCAGAGGAGAAGTATCTGTTTATGCAGATG
>PVKM010049838.1:0-10854 GCA_004027735.1 Carollia perspicillata
GTTGATTATAGGGCATCTAGCTGGTATGGGAGATTTCCTTAGAGTGGGGACAAAAACTGGCACATCAAAATTGGTTGCAGAATGGAGGCTGGGGTCAGAATTATAGCTAAGTGACTTTTTAAAGCGCCCGAACAAATGTCCCCCCTCCAGTAGCACGGTGGCCATCAGTTACCAGAGTGTGCGGTTGGCCAGCCCTCAACACTACCAGCTCCACAGCAGGGTTCTGGGGAGCAAAGCAGGCTGGTGTTGCTTCAGAGTTGGGGAACCCCCACACAAAATGATGTACGACCTAGGGCCAGAGTGCTTGGGCCCCTTCTAGGCAGCAGTGTGCACTTGAAGTCCAAAAGCATCCACTCCAAATCAGACCCCAGACCCTCCTCACATGTTAGGCAGATTGATGACTCTGATCTCCATTTCAGAGACAGGGAAAACTGAGGCCCAGGCAGGAAAGGAGAACGGAAGGGGCCCAGGTGTTCTACCACCCAGACCAGTGCTCTGTTCTCTTCTGATCCCTGTTGCCCTTCCTTCCCAGGGGCCCCATTTTCCCCTCTGGTACAAGAGAGCTTTTTGAAAGAGCATGGGCTTCCCTTGCCCTGCTTGTCACCAGTTCATCGGTGATGTGGCCAGAACAGCCCGTGGCTGTTGAGATGGGGCAGGAACATAGCTACTGGCTCTAGTTCAAGTTAAGTATGGGCACAGGCAGGGCTGGGGGGCTGCCGGTCAACCTCAGCTTGGTTCCCGGGGCCGTTCTGAAGCTGTCCTAGGACCGTGGGGCAGTCCTGGGACCTAGGCCCTCTCTCTATCCCCTGGGAGAGCCCCAGGGGCTGAGTGGGTCAGGGGTGGTGGGCCCCTCCCCGCTGCTCCAGGCTTTAAACTTTTCTCCAGATGGGAGAGGGAGAACAAAGGGAGCCATCTTCTTCCCTTCCTCCTGAGCCTTCCTGGGCAGGGTTGGTCAGGCCGGCTGTTGGAGAAGTGGACGCAGCTTGCCCGAGGAAAGGTGGTCGGGCTCTGATGGAGGCTCAGTCGAGTGTTGCAGAGTTCTGGTCACGTCGCCCCCATAACAGGCGCTGGGTTTGAGCACCACTCATTTTAGGTAAAGACCGGTTGCGCGGGGCTTGTCTGAAGCCCTTTTGTATCTCCTCTCTCAGGAGATCTCAGCAACAATTCCGGCCACTGTGTCCATCCTGGCCTCATGGCTGATGGAAACAGCATGTCACCCTCCTAAGATTTCTTGGCTGCCTGAGCAAGGACCAGAGCAGGGCTCTGAGCGGACCCAGAGCTCTGTCTCAGGGGCCTGTTTAAGGAACTTTGTATCTGGTATTTGAAAACATTTTTTGCCAGCTACAGCAAATGTTGTTAGGGTTAAAAATGGTTTCTCTTTTTCACATCACATGGTAAGAAAAGGAAGGACATTTTTCTTCTCAAGGACATTTTTCTTCTCACGTGTTCTTTGGATGGCAGTGACACCTTTTAAAACTTCCTTCATGTAATCAATAATGTCAGGTTCTTATAACAAATTATTAACTTAAAAATGAATTCCATTGCTTGACTAGCTCCTTCCCCCCAAGTCCTGGAAGAAAGAAACCAGTCATCACATTTTTTAAAAAATCAATCAATTAATTTTTAAAAATTAAATTTATTTGGGTGACATTGGTTAACAAGATTATATAGGTCTCAAGTGTAGATTCCTATGATACTTGATCTGTATATTGCATCGTGTGCCCACCACCCAAAGTCAAATCATCTCCCATCACCATCTACTCATCGCACATTTTTACAGAGGGATTTTTTCCCCTCTCTCTGCCTCTCCTGTGCTACCAGAGCTTACTTGTACCCCATATACGTAAGATCTGTAGGTGAAAAGACAGTTTGGGCTGTGAATACATTTATTTTGTGATTTCCCCGGCAGTAGCCAGGGCTCCATACCTTGGCTTTGCGCTGCGGTTGCCAATGCCCAGAGGGTGCACTGGCTCTTCTTGGTTTTATAACGGCCTTTCCTGGAATTTGCAGACATCCTCATTCCCCCGGAGGTCAGATAATGGCTATTTATTTTCCGCAGTTATGAAAACCTCTGGGGAGAGACATGGCACTCTGACAAGGACTATTAAAGGGACGTTAGGATTGAAGTGACTGCTCAGGAAATCGCATACCCTTGCTTCCCTGCCTGTGGGGACCGCTGCCAGCTGGGCGCTCCTGCCCCGAAGCCAGCTGCGTGCGGGTGCGGCTGGCCAAGGGGGAGAACCCTTTGCCTCTGCTCTCTTGCTCTCCCCGGGAGGACGGGCGCTCAGGACCCAGACAGTGGTTCCCAAGCAGCTAACGACGGCTGAGTGGGCAGCGTGTCAGGGGCGTGCTGAGGATCCTCTCATTAAGAACAGTGCGTGTGCCGTCCCCGTCCCCACAGCCAGAGGCCCGGATGAGAACAACAGAAGGGAGAGCTGCCCAGAAAGGCGAGGGGTCCCCTTCTCTCTGCTTGCAGATCTTCTGGGACGGGAACCCCACTGCCTGCCTGAGCGCCCCACACATCTCCACCGAACTTGGAACGCACAGTCCGTGGGGGACTTGGGCTGGTGAACCGAGCGAGTCCTCTCTGCGCAGCTGTTACTCAGCAAAGTGGGATTCATGCCGCTGAATGTAGGCGAACTCTGGAGGCAGAGGTTTGGTGAAAAAGGAAGGGAGTCCTTTATTCAAAAGCTAAATAATTTTAGAAGAGTGGTGGGCTTCTGTCCGAGAGCCCATTCCCTTTAAAAACTCCAAAGAAAACTAACCCTGCCACTGCGACCCCTCGCCAGGCCAGACCAGTCCTAGGCTGGGCCCGGAGTTCCTTCCTTCATTTAAAAACACCGTCCTCTAGGAACTTGGGTGGCTTAGCTGGTTCCCCGTCGCAGTCCTGCTTCGGGCGTCTTTTGGAGTCTGTGCACGTAGGCATCCTCCTATTCGTGGTGTGCTGCCCTTTCTTCGGCTCGCTGCCTGCTGGCCCAGCACCTGTGCCCCCTGCCTCCAGCTGTCTGCTCGCCAGTGCATCAGTGCGCCCAGCTGAGCAGGACCGTGAAGCGCAGTGCCAGTCACCTGCGCCACTGCCGCTTCTCCCGCGCGGAGGGGAATCGGTCATGCGCTGGTGCCCGCTGTGGCTTCGGTCCCCGGCTGCCTCCGGTGCTTCCCAGCCCCTCTTTCTCTGGGGAAGGCAGGCTCTCAGGCTGCCTCAGCGTTCCGTCTGTCTCCCCAGCAATCTAGCCAGCACCGCCCCTCCCCCGTTAGGCACCCAGAGCGCCCTTGGATCCCTCAAGGGCCACTGAAATTCTTTTTCTGGTTTTGTCTTCCCTGCTGGGGTCCAAGCTGCAGGAGGGTGGGTGGGGTGGGTTATATTTCTGTCTGCCCAGGCCCCAGGGCATATTTGGTAGTGAGCAGGCGCTTAAATGAATATAATGAGAGTGACCTCCGTGGCCCGTCCCCCCTCCGTGGGTAGGGGGTGGGCTGAGGGTGGGGCTGCCTCTGATTCCAGGAAGTTCCTAGGGCTGGACAGCCGCCGCGCACCTGGGCCAGAGCAGGGCCTCTAAGGCTCCCAGGGACCTACTCATGGCCACTGGGTTTGAGGCACCTCTGTGAGATTCAGACAATTTCGTTTTAAAAAGGGACTGGTGTCCTTTCCCAAGGAAGCCGTGGACCACCCGAACTGTTCCAGCTTGGTGAGGGCCCAAAGGGGGACGGTGAGAGAAAGGCCAAGTCTCCTCCCAAGAGATTTAAAGTTCTGGAGGGCAAGATACATGTTACACCGTGATGGGGGGGTTTATTAAAAAGAACTACTTACTGATTTTCTTTAGGGGGGAGAGAGATTTTTTGTTCCACTTGTTTATGCATTTGTTGATTTATTCTTGTATTTACACTGAGCGGGGATCGAACCCACAACCTTGACATATCAGGGTGATGCTGTAACCTACTGAGTTACCTGGCCAGGGCTACATGACGGATCTTGAAAACGCTGTGCTAAACATCTTAGTCCATTCAAGGTGCTGTAACAGAATAGCATTATTGGGTGGCTTGTGAAAAATAGAAAATTATTTATAATAGTTCTGGAGGCTGGGAAGTCCAAGATCGTGGCTACAACAGATTCTGTGTCTGGCGAGGACCAGCTTCCTCATGGACGGGCATCATTTCACTGTAACCTCACCTGGCTGAAGGGACAAGGGGTCCTCTGGGGTCTCTTTTACAAGGGCACTAATCCCATTCATGAGGCGTCCACCCTCATGACCTAATCACCTCCCAAAGGCCCCACCTGTTAATACCATCACTTTGGGGGCTAGAATTCAACAAATGAATTAGGTGGGGGAGGGGAGTGACATAAACATTCAGTCCATTTCACTAAGTGAAATTAGCCACCAAAGGAAAATATTGTGTGATTCCACTTATATAAGGGACCTAGAATAGGCAAATGCAGAGAGACACAAAGCAGAATAGAGGTCACCGGAGGCTGGAGGGAGGAGGAGTGGCGAGTTATTGTTTAATGGGTACAGAGTTTCAGTTTGGGGTGATGGAAAATTTCTGGAAATAGATGATGGCGATGGTTACACAACATTGTGAAAGTATTGGTTGGCCAAAAAGTCTGTTCAGTTTTTTCTGTAAAATGGAAGACACATTTTTCATTTTCACCAATAACTTTATTGATTTGGATATTTGAATATGTTGGCTGTCTTCTGCATTGTATAATGTCAATTGTTCTCAATTAATGTCTTTTTTAAAACAGATTTTATTTATCTATTTTTAGAGAAAGGTAGGGAGAAAGAGAGGGAGAGAAACAGCAATGTGTGGTTGCCTCTGGTATGTCCCCAACTGGGGACCTTGCCTGCAATGCAGGCACGTACTGTGACTGGGAATTGAACTGGTGACCCTTTGGTTTGCAAAAAGGCACTCAGTCCACTGAGCCACACCAGCCAGGGCTCAATTAATGTCTTGATTTGATTGCTATCAACTTCAACTGGTCTACCTGACTGTGGAGCATCGTCCAGCAAGAAATCTCCAGTATAAAACTTTGCAAACCGTGTTTGACATGTTCGGTCACACACCTTCTCCATACACTGCACAAACCTATTTTTGCATTTCAGTTGACTTTCTACCTTTCCTGAAACAATAAAGCATAATATGCCAAAAATGTCACATATCGTCTTCCATTTCAATAGTAAAATGGCTACAAAAATTCACCAATTTTGATATATTTTTGAGATGTATGATATATGACAGCTGTCACAATACAATCAAACGAAGTTGTTTCAAATGAAATTAAAGACCACCAAGCACGACTACAAGCCATCTTATGGGAAAATCAAACAAATGTTTTGGCTAACCCAATATTTAATGTCCATGAATTATACACTTAAAAATAGTGAATTTTATGTTACATATATTTTACTGCAATATAAAAGACATAAAGCCATCCATAACTCACACTGTCTGGAAGAAAAGCTAAATATTTTGGCTGATTTTAATACTTTTTCCCCCTGAAGGTATGTGTTTTATAAAATTTGGCTTATAGTACACATATAATAGTGAGACTTTTAGTTTTACATTTTTATTGTGAATATTTCCCATGTCTTTAAATAGACTGAAATCACTACCTTTAATGGTTGCACTATTTAACATTTATGTGGTTGTGCAACAATTTTTGTATTGCTGGAAATTGAAGTTGTTTGTAATCTGTCATTATTATAAATAACGCAGTGACGAGCATCTTCATAGATAAATGTTTGCCTGTATTTTAATTGTTCCCTTAAGTTAGATTTTTAGAAAGAGAATTACTCAGTCAAATGTTTGGGTGTTTAAAAGTCTCTTCATACCAAGTGCCAGATTACATTCTAAAGAATTTAGACATTTATACTTTGATATGGAGGGGAAACAATTTTTACTGCACCCTTTATTGATAGCACTATCACATGAAATATCATTAATATGAAAGGTGAAAATTATCATTTAATTTATAAGGATTTGATTATTAATGAAGTTAAACATTTTTTTTATGTTTACAGTCACATGCATAATGTGAATTGTCTGTTTCTGATCTTCACCCAATTTTCTACTAGGGCTTTAGAGTTCTCCTTATATATTAAAAATAATGGTCACTTGTCATTTTGTAGCAATCACATCTCCCAGTTTGCTCTTTACTTTTGAGTTTTGGTAAAGCTATTTTTTTATGTAAGTTTAAGCTTTTTAAAAGTACATATAAAGTACTGATTTTCCCTTTGGATTTTTCCATTGCTTTTATGCTTATAAAGTCCTCACTGTTTTTAAAGCATATATATACACACACACAACTATATTATCTTTGAATATTTATTTATTTATTTAAAAGATGTTATTTATTTTTAGAGAGAGGGGAAGGGAGGAAGAAAGAGAGAGAGAGAAACAGTAATGTGTGGTTGCCACTCATGTGCCCCCTACTGGGGACCTGGCCCACAGCTCAGGCATGTGCCCTGACTGGGAATCGAACCGGTGTCCCTTTGGTTTGCAGTCCAGTGCTCAATCCACTGAGCCACAGCAGTGAGGATTATTTATTTATTTTTTAAAGATTTTACTTATTTATTAGAGAGAGGGGAAGGAGAGAAGGAAGAAAGAGAAACATTAGCCTGCAACCCAGGCATGTGCCCTGACCAGGAATTGAACAGGTGACCTTTTGGTTCGTTCACTGGTATTCAACCCACTGCGCCACACCAGCCAGGCCTGAATTTTTCCAATATTTCTAAGTTATCCATTTGTATTAGTTTCCTTGGGCTGCTGTAACAAAATACCACTAACTGGGTGGTTTCAAGCAACGGGGAGATTTATGGTCTCACGGTTTTGGGGGCGAAGAAGCCTGGTGATAGCTGGGCCGTGTTTCACCTGAAATTTGCAGGGGAGGAAGGACCCTTTCTTGCCTCTTCAAGCTTCTGGTAGCCCTAGAAGGTACTTGGCTTGTGGAACCGTAAAACTCTCAGCTGTCTTCTCATCGGGCTACCAGTCACAGTGGGTTAGGGGCCTGCCCTACTCTAGTATGACCTTATCTTAATGGCCATATTTTGCTGTGTGTAATGTGCACCTATCATTTTTGTGCACATTATACACGGGATTATTATACCCATGGTGTGTAATCATTATACCCATGCATAATGCACATCCCTATTTTTCCCTCAAAAATTTGGGCAAAAATGTGCTCAGTATACACTGCAAAATACAGTAGTTAATGTCTGCAACATTCCTGTTTCCAAATAAGGTCACATTCTGAGGTACCGGTGGTTAAGATATCAGCACGTGTCTTCCCTCCAAGGATATAATTCCACTCATAAAAACATTTAATCACCTTTTATCACCTGGACTCTATTTATCTGGATGTGTGGTGAGAGAGAAAGCATCTTTTTTCCTCCTAATGGCTAACAGATTGTTTCTATACCATTGATTAAATAACACGGCCTCTTCTGACAGGACCGTGATGCCTCCTTCTTTGGACACTAGATTCTTGCACACTAATGTCTGCTTGTAAGTGTGACCCCCTGGCGTGTCTGCCAACTCATATCAGGGCTACACTGTTCGTTATTTTAGCTTTATTGCCTATGCAATCTCTGGTAGGGCAAAATTCCTTCTTATTCATCTTCAAATACTTTACTTAGCTATTCTGGCCTGTGTATTTCTTCTGCTGGACTTCAGAGTAACTGGTGCGCTCGACAGAAACAAAGCAACAAAGCGACAAACCCCTTTGGACTTTCAATTGGACCGCCTTAAGTCTACGAGTTAGCATACTCCGTCTTCCATTCAAGAACGTGGCATGCCTTTCCATCTACTGTATTTTGCTGTGTATAATGTGCACTTTTTGCCCAAATATTAGGGGGAAAATAAGGATGCACATTATGCATGGGTATCCATAAAATACCTTGTATCTGTTCCTGTGTTTTGTAATTATTGGTTACATAAAATTTCTCCTACCATAATATGTTCAAAACTAAATGCTAAAATTCCTTTATAATAGAAAAAAACAAGTATCTAAATGTAAATAAATAAAAATTCAATTAAAAAATTAAAAAGAAATTTTTTCCCTGAAAGTTTGGGCCAAAAACATGGTGCGCATTATATATGGCAAAATAGGGGTAATTAATTGTTCCATGTGTCTTAGAGAAGCTAACACATTTTTAAGATAGTTTTCCCATTTGCCAATGACTAAAGCCAATCCTCTGCATTTTCGCTGCGGTCATTGCTATTGTGGCCACGCTCTCTGCTCCCTCACCCCACCCTCCCTCGTTATATTTCCTAATTGGTTATTGCTAGTTGATGAGGAAGCTATTGAATTTTGCATATAGCCACTTTATTAAATTCGCCTGTTAGTTGTAATAGCTTTTCAATGTATTCTCCTAGGCTCTCAGGAGCCTTCAGCAAGACCCAATTCAAATGAATAATTAACTCTCCAGCTGAATCAATGACCTTCCCTAAGTCATGTCTCTTATACATTTAGGAGCTTGGCTGAAGGAGGCTGCTGTTTAAATGCAGCGTGGCCCTGGCCTGGTGGCTCAGTTGGGTGGGGAGTCGCCCCACGCACCGGTCAGGGCACGCAGCCAGGCTGCGGGTTCCACCCCTGGTCGGGGTGCGTGCCAGAGGCAAGCGATAAAGGTTTCTCTCTCACATTGATGTTTCTCTTTCTCAAATAAATAACTAACTAAATAAAACATATCCTCCAGTGAACATTAAAAATAAATAAAATAAAAAATAAATTCAGTGCGAATAGGGGTCTCGAGAAGTTCTGGCAGCCTCCAACACGCTTATGCTCTTTAATTCATAGTTTCATTGCTCCAAATATGTCCTAAAGAAAGTGATCAGCATTGTGGACCAAAGAATTTAGGTGTGAAGATATATTGCAGTGTTTTTCATTTATAACAATGACAATTGGAGACAACCTAATTTATTAACAATAGCAGATTGGCGAGGTCAGTGTTTACTTTGTTTTCACCTGTCCCCTGATCTTCTCATGCAACCCACTCCGTCACAGCCCTCCACCTCTCCCTCCCACTGCAGCCTCGTGAGTCCTGCTGCCTGCTGAAGGCTCTGACTCGTCCTAGAGCACATCTAAACCTGCACGCACCCCGGTCGGAGCTCAGCCCGGCCCTTCTCTGACTAGGTCAGGCTGGTGGGAAACACGTGGAGACAGAGATTTGTGCCTGATTATTGGGGAGAACTTTGACAGCAGCATCTGTAAGGGAGTGAGGTGGGGAGATTGGGCGGGAGAAGTAGTACTGTGATGTATAGATTGTCCCCTATGGTTTTTCAACTTGAACATGGTGAAAAAGCAAAACACATTTAGTAGAAACTGTAGTTGGAATTTCGAGGTTTGATTTTTTCCTAGGCTACTAATATGCAGTGTGATACTCACCCTCTCAGGATCCCGAGCCTTAAAAATAGGCTTTGTGTAAATGATTTTGCCCACCTGTGGGCTGATGCAAGCGTTCTGAGCATGTTTAAGGTCAGACAGGTAAGCTGTGATGTTCAGCGGGCCAGGTGTATTAAGTGAGTTTTCAGCTTACGTTATTTTCGACTTACAGTGGGCTCATCGGGATGTGACGCCATCATCAGTCGAGGGCAACGGCGTCATCAGTGGGTCCCATGGGGAGATCTGAAGCTGGGATGGCCCTTCAGAGACAAGGGGGCTGGGCCCCCGTGTCTCTCCTATCTACCAGTCGTTGGGTAAGGGCTGTCCGTGGAGGAGGGTATGAACTGGGGAGAGTACATTTCCCGGAGACAGACGCAGCTGTAAGCAGCCAACACGCTCAGCAGGGAGACAAACGCCTCCATTTGGAAGGGGGAGTTGGATGGCTGTGATGCTTCATTCCATGTGTCAACTTGATTTAGTCACCAGTGTCCAGATATCTGCTTAAATGGTTACTCTGCGTGGGTCTGTGAGGATGTTTTTGGATGAGATTAACATCTGAATCTGCAGATAGCATGAAGAGGTTCCTTCCCCTCCTCCCAGTGTCGGTGGGCCTCATCTAATCTGTTGAAAGAGTGAATAAAATAAGGGGCGGAGTAATAACTTTCCTTCTCTTCCTGTGTTTGAGGTGGGGGACGGTTTCCTCCTGCGTCTGGACTCAGACTCGGGCTCAGGCTGGAACTATACTGTGAGCTGTCCCGGGTCTTCTGCTTGCTTACTGCAGACCTTGGATGTCTCAGTCTTCATCGTTTCATGAGCCAATTCCTTATAGAAAGTATGAGAGATAGGTATCGATATCCATATCTGCATCTGTATATCCCCTATCGGCTCTGTTTCTCTGGAGAACCCAGACTACTACAGTGGCACATCACAGCGTACACTATACCTGCTGCTGGGGCTTGAAGATGGCTGCAAATTCTCTGCAACTCCTTCCACCGAGAGGTGGAATGTGTTTTTCCTTCCTGGAGTGTGAGGTGGCTCGATGACTTCTTTCAGCCATCAGAATGTGGCAGAAGTGACATTGTGCAATTTCGGAGGCTGAGGCTTGGAAGATCTGCCTTTGACTCTTAGAACACATCCACTTGGAAGGTAGCCACCACGAGGAAGTCCAGCTATCCTAAACCGCCATGCTGTGAGGAAGCCCAAGCTAGCCACACACAGAGAGGGAGGCCATGTGGAAGAGCGCCAAGGCGCCGGGCATGTGCATGAAACCGTGGACCGTCCAGCCAATGCCTGAGTGCAGCCAAGTGAATGCCCCCAGGTGCAGCTGTGTAGAGCAGAACTACCCACCTGGGCCCTGTCCATCACTCAACCTACCAGATACCATGGTCTTCAGACCACTCATCTCAAACTCCGTCTGTGGCTGGGGTCATCTCTCAACATGTATATCACCCTCTCCCTCGCTTAAATCACCATTATAACTC
>PVKM010049839.1:0-10859 GCA_004027735.1 Carollia perspicillata
CAGCGGCCCCAGGCAATATTCAGATTAGAAACCCCGCAGCCTGAGCCCAAGTCCCCACCACCGTTAGCCATTTGCTGAGATGGACTTCTGTTGGAATGGCAAACTTTGGAAGGGGTTATGAAATGATCATGTGTATTATTAGTAGAAAAAAATCATAGAAACCTCATTGCCTCAATTCTGAACAGTGTGCAGAAACATAATAGTTATGTTTATCTAAATGATTCCCCAAACAACATCTAAGTTTAGGAAATCCAGTGTGCTATTCAACAATAATCATGCTTTTAATCATAAATAAAAATGGGAAAGAATAAATGATCACAAATAGATCCCAAAATGTGGTGCTAACGAAAGAGAAAAAGAGCCCTGGTCAGTGGACAAAGGAGACAAATGGAGCGCACAATATCTCTATTTTACATGCAGATTAGAACAAAATAAAACAAATGTAAACTGCAGAATGGTAAGTGACAATTTATTATGAAACAGGTGACAAAGAGGAAATAAACCCAGGGCTGTTGACAAAGGGGACTGGAAGAGGGCCTGTTAAGTGATGGAGCTACAACGCAAGCCTTGAACGCAGGTGCAGCCCAGGTGTCAGCTGCTCCTTTGTCCTCGGGCTCCCGTACGCTTTATCTCATTGCCCAGTATCAACCTGGATGCAAAACCGGAACATCTTTACGTTTCGCAATATAATCCCATCGCACAAAAGCAGTGTTTCCCAACGGGAGTGCCACCAGCCTTGTGCAACAGACACCCCCACCTATTGTCACAATTTTGGCCACCAAGTCAGTTATGCCACTTGGTACTGCCCTACCCCCAGCGGACTCTGTGGCAGGTAAAACCAGCCCACGTGCCTCCAGCACTGCTGGAGACCCTACCACCCGCACAACGGAGAAACCCCACATCGGCGCAATAGGGACCCATCATCACTGAAGATTTCGTGAGGATGCCTCACATTCCCCAGCAAACAACCTGAAACCGTCATCTGCACGTTCTGCGTTTTTCTAGAATCCCTCATCAGCAGGACTGCTACTACACCATCTTTTCTGTAGCCCCCGTCTCTCGGAATGCCTGACTGTCCAGTTCGCCTCTCCTCCCTCCGAAATTTCATTCCAAATCTCAAGCTTCTCTCCCCACTGTCACAGTGAGAGGGGACTCAGCGCCGCCCCAGTGCCGCCCCAAGTGTGCGCGGCCGCGTCGTCACGTGTGCCCAGCAAACGGAGGGGCCTTCACGTTAACAGAGCCTACTGTGCTCGCACAGGCTTTAGTCACCACCTCCCGGTACCTGAACACACCGTAAAATCTCACCCCCAGTGCTGGATCGCCTGTCTTTGGTCTGCGGCACTCTGCTGAATGGAGCCGTCTGCACGTCGTTACACAGGAGGAGCACTGCTGTTGCGAGGGACATCTATTTTTTTTCTTGTCCCTTCTTTTGATAACCCCAGTCTTGCTACAAAGGACCACCTCTCCTCCACACTCAGTTCTTGAAACTCTGAGTAAGCATATGACCCAAAACAATACAGTTTCTGTTCTTTTACTAACAAAACCAATGCTGTAAAAAATAATCTTATGCGCATGCATCCATAAGCATGCACGTGTATCTATAAGATAAATTCACAAAAGTAGAATTGCAGGGTCAGAGGATAGATGCCTTTGTGGTTTTGATGTTTTGCGCCAAATCACCCTCCAAAGGAGCTGAACATTCCTACCAGCTACACAGAAACTATCTATTTCCACATGGACTGGCCCGCTGGATATATTACCACACTTCTGTTGTTTGCCAATCTGAGAGGTGGAAAGCAGTATCTCAGGGTCATCACCACTTTTTGGAACTGCCTGTTCACCCCCATCGCCCCTCTTTGACACTTGGGCTAAGTCGTTGGGCTCTTCTGTCTGCGTTTCTAGTTCTTTATGTAATTTGAAGATAACTTGTATGATATTAACTTACATATATTTCCCCAAAGTGTCGTTTGTCTTTTAACTTTGCAATGATTTTACTTTCTATGAATAAGTTATTAATTTATTTTTTTAGAGCTGAATGGGTCAATCTTTCACGGTTTCTGGATTTTGAGTCATATTTGGTGAGGATACTCCAATGCAAACGTTCAAAGGGATTTACCTATGCTCTCTTCAAGTACTTGTATAGCTTTTTTTTTTAAGGAAAAAAAACAAGTATATCTTTGATCTTGTGGGAGTTTATTTTGGTGTCTGGTGTGAGGTATCGATCAAGCTCCTGGTAGCGGCATTTTGTTTGGACAAGGAGCAGGAGTTGGCAGCAGCAGCCGTGGTGGGGCAGATGCAAAGAAGGAAAGGGCAGGCCGGGCGAGCGGGTGGACCGGCTGACCAGAGAGCCAGCCAACAACAACGCGCTCACCTAGCAGTCTACTGCTTACACAGCTAGCCAGCTGCCAGACAAGTGAACCTGAGCCACTCCGTCATCAGCTCAGGTTCCCTGGCCCTTGCCCACAGCCCGCAGGCTTGGTAGCAGCCGCAGGAGGAGCACTAGCATCCTTTTCCTTCAGTCCTCCATCCTCCAGATTGGAAGGTGGCTGCACAGTCAGCACCAAAAAGCTGTGCTAAAAAGCACCACCAAGATGTCTCTCAATGGGTGCTTTACTAACATGCTGAGGAACGAACTGCCAATGCCGGTGAGTATTCGGGCTTCAGTGCAGCAACGACAGCAGCTAGCCAGTGCCAGAAACGGAAAGCTCGCCCAGCCGGTGAAGCACAGACCCTCTGTCCAGGCAGCGTTAAAACTTAAGCAGAGCTGAAAGCAGCGCCTGGGTAAGATAATATCCAGGCACAGTCAGGCTGGCCCACAGGGGCCCTGGCCAGGGAAACAATCGGGGGCCGAGGCCTGCCTAGAACCCAGAGAGGCTTGCCCAGAGGAGCACTACGTGAGGGATGGGCCATAGGAACCGTACTTATGGGTGGGATGTTGCTCTAGGGTCAAAACCTGCTCCGAGGTGGATGAGCCATAGCTACCCGAATAGGCTTAGAAAGAGGTGGTGTTCAAGGCGGTGGAGGTCCTGGTGGAGGAAGCCTAGGCCGTGGAGCTATGGGTCATGACTGAATTGGTGATAGAGGTCAGGTATGATAGGTTGGGGAAGGGGGGGGCTTTGGAGGGAGAGGCTGAGGCCATGGGCAAAAGAGAGGTGCCCTTGCTCACCCTGTACTGACCAAGAGCAGCTGGACAACCAACTCGGATGTGTACATGTCGAAAACAAAAGGATATCTGGACGCCAAGCTGTGTGTCTACGTGGCACAGACAGATCTCGAAACCAGTGATTGAAGCCTGCCTGCCCCCATACAGGAGACTTGTTAAAGTCATCGCACCTGCAAATAACCTCGAGTTAACAGATGAGAAGACGCCTACCTGATTGTAGCTGGGAGGGTCCATCACAATAGGCCATGGAGTTATTCGGCACCAGTCTGTGCATTTAATGCATTCCTTTCACTCTTTGGATGTCATATTGTATGAAACCCTTTTTTCTTCCAACTTGGGTTTGGTTTTGTTTTGCTGTTTTGGACTTTTTTCCCCTCTCCCAGACTTCTCTTTGAACCTGAGTACGTCAGCCCTCCCTCGCCCTCGGCCTCCCGCACCTGTCGCACGTGCTCTCACATTCTAACACACCCTCCGCTCGACTCTGTATCCCCCAAAAGAGTCCCAGAAAGAACCCGTCAGTGTTCCTCCCTAATTCCTAGGTTTCTGAGACACGGTTCTGTTCTACAGCACTTTAATAGCCTCCTAGAAGTGTTTTGAAGACCTGGAGTTCAAAAACGCATTCCGCCATGTTGGTATTTTAATGTAGTAAATTAGAAACATCGACCTAGCTACACGGTCGCTTAACAGGTTATATACGTGGTAGCAGCTCTGATTCGATTCAAGTTGCCACCGTGTGTGCTGACACCACATAACCTGTGCTGGTGTGGGTGTGTGCACACTTCCTAACCTGGAATACAGTTTATAAACTGTCCTCTTGGCTAGGCACCATGTCCCAGGGGGTACTGCTGGGTGGGCGTATCCCTGCGGCACAGAGGGCGAAGCCGTCTGGTCAAGCAGCTGCTTCAGGAAGGACGGGAGAACTACGGCAGATGCCTGCTGGGGGGAGGGGCCAGAAGATACCCATGCTGAATGTAATTCTCACGTTCATCCCAAACCAATCTCAGGTATTGGCTTTGTTTGTCCTCTTATTTCCCTTGAAAGTTTCTAAGTTTGATAGTGTTCTGTCAACTGTTCCAATTTCAGTGGAATCTTGTATTTCTGGTCTATTATAACTGGAGATTATTCTCTCAAATCCAATAAATGCATATAAATCCAAGCCATTGTTTGAGGTAGGAAGGGCCAAACCCAAACCAGGCACAGTCTAAGGCAACTTAGTTCCCGGGAGGAGGCCAGGCCCGTTGCAAAGACCTAGTGCATGAAGACCTAGGGCACAAGAAGTGCCCGGAACTGGCCAAGTTTAGACTCAGGACAGCTGAAGTCACACCAGGTCACAGTGCCGTGAGGGCAAGAACAGGAACCTGATAGTGAGCCCGAGGTTCCAGCCAGCAGAGGCGCAAGGAGACCAGAAGGGCCCACGAAGCTGCTTCCACACTCCAGACAAAGGCCTGATCTCGGGAAACGCTGTGGCTCCAGGCCTCTGAGGACTCAAGGTCATCGTTCCCTGAACCCTAGTAATCTGACACAGAGTGACAGGCGGAAGGGAGTCCTTGTCCTCAAGTTCTCGCTCTTGAGGGAGAGTCACAGGATAAAGGTCAAGCAACACTGAACACTGAACCCGGCGGGCAGGAGGGCTTCCTGTGGAAGGCAATGGCCTCTGAGCTGAGCTTCAAGGAATTAGGGAGCTGTTAACAGACGGAGATGATTTCTATTGCTGTAACACTAATTACGTAGATCATCTTTATGCCGTTGGCTTTTCTTTCCAGAATAAGTCTGCCATTCCAGGAGTTCAGTCTTGTTCTGCATCATTCAGCAGCATTTTGAACTTTCCTTCCTATAGATTTTATGCATTTCTTATTAAGTCTATTCTTAGGTTGTTTATCTTTTGTTTTTACTGCAAATGGGGTCACCACTTCCATTATACCTTCTAAGTGGTTGTTGGTATAAATAAGGAAGCTATTGATTTCCTTAGTTTAATTTTGGACCCAGACAACTAGCTGAATGCTTGTATTATTTGTTTTGCGACAGATTCGCTTGGATTTTCCAGATATAAAACTGTTTTATCTGCAAATCATGGTAATTTTACCTCCTTTTCCCCATTTTCCAAAGGTGACTGAAAATCGAGGAGGGCGTTCCTCCTGCTTTCTAACCTTGTGTGTGCTCAGTGAGGAGGAAGAGGAGGGAAATTTGCACCCACTGTGGGGCCTCGTGGCCTGGACCGATGATCCTTCCTTTGCTGCCGCCCCTTCCTTCACAGACTCAGCGCAGTAGCCCCCTCCTCGTGGGGCACACGTTCCACAGCCCCCAGTGGATGCCTGAAACGCAGGCAGCTTCGGCATGTGTACTATGAACCCTATCTATACTGTGGGGTTTTTGTACATTCTCTCCCATTATAGAGTTTAACTTGTAAGTTGGGCGATTTCACAGACAGAAAAGATGTCTTCTTGTTGTAGATCTTAGTAACCTCAACATGCAACTTTTTTCTTTCTTTATGAAGTCGAGGCCTTCTACTTTTCCACATAAAGGAAGCACATTATGGATTGTCTTTGGCATATCTGAATTGCCGGCCTCACTACACTTGCACTTTGGGGCCATCATTAAGTAAAATAAGGGTGACTGGAACACCAGTGCCGTGACACCCAGCCAGACAGTTGGCTACTAACTGCCTGCTGGGCGTGGAGCCTCTACAGCGTGGACACACCGCACAAGGGGATGGTTCACAACCTGGGCAGGGCACAGCAGGACAGTGGGAGATTCCAACACATTGCTCCGAACGGTGGGCAATTTAAAACTTAAAAAATTTTTTTTTCATGTATTGATTTTAGAAATAGAAACATCATTTTGTTGTTCCACTTAGTTATGCATTCATTGGTTGCCTCTTGTATATGCCCTGACCAGGGATCAAACTGACAACCTTGACGTATTTGATCACCTTGGCACACAGTGAGACTATATTTGTTAGTCTCCCTTGCAGTTGGGCGGGGCCATATGGCTAAGTTCTGGTCTACGGGATTGGGTGGGAGCGACACACGACACTTCCAGGCCTTTCTCCCAGAATGCCTCCTGCAGAATGCTTCTTTCTCTCTCTTTTACCTCTTTGCCACTGGATGGAGAGATCCGACCCCTGCAGAGACCTACAGGAAGGGCGAGTCACAGGATGAAAAGGGCTGGGAACCTGAGTGACTTTGAGGAACAGAGCTCCCTGCCCGCCACCCCCTGAGACTGTGACGTGAATAAGAAATAAACTTCTACCGTGTTAAGCTGCTAAGCTTTTAAGTTGTTTGTTGCAGCAGCATAGCCTACCCCGACGTCCACGGTGACCAACTGAAGCAGGAGTGAACTCCTTGGAAGGAAATGGGTGTGATCAAACTGACAACCTGGGACAACGCTCCAACCAAATGAGCTATCAGGCCAGGGCAATAAAACTTATGAATTGTTTACTTCTGAAGTTTTTCACTTAGTATTTCAAACCCTGGTTGACTGTGGGTAACTGAAAACTTGGAGAGCGAAACCGTGGATAAGGGGGGACTGACTACTGTAGATCCCCATCCCTCTTCAAGCCTGCGATTAAATGCCACTTCCTCTAGGAAGCTCTCCTTAACACCCTGGCCCAAGTCTGTCCGCCTGAACTTCCCCACCAGAGGTCAGCCAGCCCGTTTCGCTGCACGGTGGGGGAATGGGGTTAGTCTGGGCCTCCCCCGCCTGGAGCTCTAACGGGGGAAAGAGCAGTGCTCCTTTGGAGGAACACGTGTGGTCAGCCTGCCCAACAGCCATTTCCCCCTCAATCCTATTTTGAGATTTTCCTCCTTTCGTTAAGTATGGTAAGTAGGGATTGAAATCAAAGCTTTTCTCTTCTCTAGCCAGGCGGAGGAGCAGATGACCAAAGCTAGACCAGATGAACCCACCGCCAAGAATTTGAACATATTTTTATTTTTCATTTTATTTTATTGATTACAGAGAGGGAAAGGGTAGAAGAGAGAGACAAACATTGATGGGTGAGAGAAACATCGATCAGTTGCCTCTTGCACGCATCCCAGTTGGGGACTGACACTGCAACCCAGGCATGTGACCTGATCTGGAATCAAACCCATGACCTGGTTTGCAGAACAATGTCCAATTAACTGAGCCGCGCCGGCCAGGGCCAAGAATTTGAATATTGAGACAAGAGGATTAAAATCGCTGGACTATGTTCCAAATGCATAAGTGCAGCCCTGTGTGGCAGGTCCCCCTCCTTAGCCTGCAGAGCTGCCCGCCTTCGAGACTCTTGCTAACCCCACGAGTAGCCCATTTCCTTCCAAGGAACTCACTCTTGCTTCAGTTGGTCACCGTCGACGTCAGGGTAGGCTGTGCTGCTGCAACAAACAACTTAAAAGCTTAGCAGCTTCATACGGTAGAAGTTTATTTCTTATTCATGTCACAGTCTCAGGGGGTGGCGGGCAGGGAGCTCTGTTCCTCAAAGTCACTCAGGTTCCCAGCCTTTTTCATCCTGTGACTCACCCTTCCTGTAGGTCTCTGCAGTGGTCGGATCTCTCATCCAGTGGCAAAGAGGTGAAAGAGAGAGAAAGAAGCATTCTGCAGGAGGCATTCTGGGAGAAAGGCCTGGAAGTGTCATGTGTCGCTGCCATCCAATCCCGTAGACCAGAACTTAGCCATATGGCCCCGCCCAACCACAAGGGAGACTAACAAATATAGTCTCACTGTGTGCCAACGTGAAAAATAAACAGAGTTGGCCCCAACCAAAATATATCTTGACTGATACACGCACCACTGTCTTGTCAGCCCTTAGGCCCAGGCCTGACACTGAGTGTCTTCATAATAACCCCCGCAAGGCTCAGAATAGTTAAGTCACTTGCTGAAAGTCATCCAGCGAGTAAGTGGCAGAGACGAGATTCAAAGCCAGTGCTCCTTCCACTGAGCCATGCTGCCACCCAGAATTCCATCTGTGTCCTCAGCCCTGAGCTGTGTGGAAAAATGAATCAATAAGAGCCAGGCCCTCCCTGGAGTTCATATCAAAGAAAAAAAGCTGAAGAACAGCCCAAGTTTGCCAAGCCTTAAAGGCCAGTTCAGGACAACAACAAATGAGATGGCACATACTTGTGCCAGCTGCCCTTGCACAGACAAACGTGGAGAGCAGAGAGATGCACTTTGGGCTGAACCCAATGGTCTGGGAAATCCTCAGAGACAAGGGAGAGCTCAAATATCCAGGGAAGCTACGTGTACACAAGTTCTCCCAGGGACACTTTGGATTCAGGCTCTGGTCAATCAGTGTATTGTGCTGGATCAGACAACAGGCCATTTGGTCCTTAGGTCTTCGTCTAGCTGCCTACTATGTGTCATGGGCTAAACTTCTCGGGACTGTTTTCATTTGTGCGATGAAAAAGCTATTCAAATGGGCTTTAAAAAAACAAGGATATGTTCTGGTTCACATGTATTAAAAGCCTAGGTGTAGGAGGCTTTCAGGCATAGCATGATCCAGGGGCTCCTACCATATCCTTGGGAGTTGATCTCTCTTAGTTTTTGCTTTGCTCTTAGCCAAGCTCTCCCCTAGTGGTGGGCCCTGGCTTTTGCAGACTATCATTCTCTCTAGAATAACTCCAAAGGAAAAAAAGGTTTTCTTTCTAAATTATCTAGAAATAGTGCTAGGATTTATTCTACAACCAGAATGGCTTAATCAGTTTTAAGCTGGGTGGAATCTGATTTGAAGATCTGGATGGTATATGTGTTCCACACAGCACCCGTATCTGTGCTCTGTAGCTGCGCCCTGCCTTCTCCCCCACCACTTCCAGGCTGTGGTGATGTCGGGAGAAGGAGGGTGCAGAAGGGAGGGACTTCCCAAAAAGAAGAGAGACCTCAGGCTGGCACCTGCCCTTGGAGCAGTCAGGAACCTGCCCAACATATCATGACACATCCGATAGATGACCTCTAGGGACTTCTGGTCAAGATGGAGGCATAGGTAGATATATTTTGCTTCCTTGCACAAGCAAAAGAAGGACAACAAAAACTTAAAAACAAAAAAACAACCTGCAAGTAAGAACAGAACTGCAAGAAAATCAAACTGTATGGAAGTCTGACAACCAAGGAGATGAATAAGAAACGACAGAAAACTGTACTTGAATAACAATTAAAATAAAAAAATTTTTAAAATAAAATAAAATAAAATAAAATAAAAAGAAACATTCATCCAGACTGGTAGGAGAAGCAGAGACAGGTGGCAAGGGCAGAGAGGACACATGGCAAGGTGGTGGATGGGGCAGGTGAGGCAGTAGCTGGCAGACCGGGCGGTCCCACATTTGCGTTCAGATAAGCCAGAAGGAACAACTGAGGAGAGAGACAGACCCCACAACCCAGTGTTCCAGCACGGGAAACTAAAGCCTCATAACCTCTGGCTATAATAACCTGTGGGGGATGTGGTGACAGGAGGAACTCTGAGGAACTCACAGCAGAGTTCGTTGGAAAGACCCACAGGCTCCTAGAATGTACACAAACCCACCCACCCAAGAATCAGCACCAGAAGGAACCAATCCGCTTGTGGGTAGCTAGAGAAGTGACAGCAAGCAGGATGAGAGCTGAGGAAGCAGCATTGTTCCCTCTCTGACCCCTCCCCCACAAACAGTGCCACAACACAGCAAAGGGGGTTGCTCCACCCCAGCGAATACCTAAGGCTCCACGCTTTACAATGTAACAGGTACGCTGAGACAAAAAAATATGGCCCAAGTGAAAGAACAAACGAAAACCTCAGAAAAAGAACTGAGCAATGAGGAGATAACCAACCTATCAGATGCAGAGTTCAAAACACTGGTAATCAGCATACTCACAGAAATGACTGAGCACAGATGCAAAATAGAGGAAGAAGTGAAAACTATGCAAAGTGAAATAAAGACAAATATACAGGGAACCAACAGTGAAGGGAAGGAAACCAGGACTCAAATCAATAATTTTGAACAAAAGGAAGAAATAAACATTCACTCAAAACAGAAAGAAGAAACAAGAATTCAAAAAAAAAAATGAGGAGAGGCTTAGGAACCTCTGGGACAACTTTAAATGTTCCAACATCCAAATCATAGAGATGCCAGAAGGAAAAGAGGAAAAGTAAGAATTGAAACTTAATTGAAAAAATAATGAAGGAAAACTTCCCCAATCTGGCAAAGGAAATAGATTGCCAGGAAGTCCAGGAATCTCAGAGAGTCCCAAAGAAGTTGGAAGCAAGGAAGCACACAAAAAAGCACATCATAATTACATTAGCCAAGATTAAAGATAAGGAGAGACTCTTAAAAGCAGCAAGAGAAAAGGAGACAATTACCTACAAATGAGTTCCCATCAGACTGTCAGCTGATTTCTCAAAAGAAACCTTACAGGCAAGAAGGGGCTGGAAAGAAATATTCCAAGTCATGAAAGGCAAGGACTTACATCCAAGATTGCTCTATCCAGCAAAGCCATCATTTAGAATGGAAGGGCAGATAAAGTGCTTCCCAGATAAGGTCAAGTTAAAGTTCATCCTCAACAAGCCCTTAATATATGAAACATTAAAGGGACTTACCTCAGAAAAAAAAGATCAAAACTATGAACGGTAAAATGACAACAAACTCACAACTACCAACAACTAAACCTAAAAAAAAAAAAAAACAACCTGAGCATACAACTAGAACAGAAACAGTTTCACAGAAATAGAGATCACATGGAGCATTATGAGCAGACAGGG
>PVKM010049840.1:0-10857 GCA_004027735.1 Carollia perspicillata
TTTTTATTTATTTGAAATCTTTTATATCCTCTTTTTGCCCTCTAAATTTGGGTATCTTCCAAGATTATAACTTTGGTTATCTCTGCATTTTTCTTCCATTATACATTCAACAAGTACTGTTTGAGAATTTACTAATTGTTAAACTTGGCTCTAGGTACTATGTAGGGCAGAATTATGCCCTTTGCTTCAATATTATCTTGTCTGTGAAAGTTTTCTCAGAACTTTCTCACAAACATGACCATCTCTTCCTTTGCCTTCCCACAGCTCTTTATATGTTTCACTCATCTGGCTTTTATTTTATACTATCTTGGTTGGGAATTCCCCCCCAAAATATGCCAAATGTTGATTGAAAACAGGATTTGAACTGGGTGAAACTATCTCAACCTACAATTTTTATTTTTGTCACCCATCCGCATTTACTCTTTCAGGTTCAATAATTATATCAGCCTTGACCAGAAAACTGTGACAATCTTTTCAACACAATACCACTTTATATCAATACAAAGTATATGTTGGAGTTATAAAAAATGTTGAATTCACATTTGGAGATGCTGTAAGGTGACAAAGAAAATGAAATAAGATTCTACTTCTAAGCATATTGGCAGAAGAAAAATAAATTAATATTTATTTTTATCTAATTCAGTTCAATCATTATTGACAAAGCACAATATGCAAAACATATTATACTTGCATGTATATTTTTATCTAGCCTATATTATGACTCCCAAATTTTGTGGGAGAAATATAAATTGGCCCTGACCTCTCCAGTTTGTGTGTGGTAATAGTCAATGTAAACGATGCTCATCTCTCTGAATGTCTGTGTGTGTTTAAAAGGGAAGAGGTGAGAGCAGCTTGAAATATTTCCACATAAAGTCTGAGTAAACATCAACAGAGGCCTCTCTGAGATGTCTCTGCCCTGTCCTCCAAACTTCCTTTTCTGTGATACCAAGAAGTCATATAGCAAGTCCTAGGGTTGCAATGGAAATCCAAGCCAGACCTGATTGACTAGGTCCTCAAATGTTGACTTTCTAGGGGCAAATAATTAGCCTGGGAGAATAATTGGATAAGAGAAGTTAGGGAGAGCTATGAGTAAACCAGTAGATCTTTGAAATCAAATGGATTTAACATAGAATGAATACCAGGCATTTTTGGGCAAAGGAGGAAAGAATAGTTCTGTCTGTCAACTAACCTTGTGACCATAAAACTCAGAATATCACAAATATTCTCCAGGACCGGGAGAGAGAGTTCCCATGTCTTTTTGCATGACAGTGGAGACATATCACACTCACATTCAACTTACATTCAACACACATTCAACAACCACCACAACATATTTTTCACACAACATGGCCCTTAGATGCACACCAATTACTTTATCTGGTGCTTGAGGAAAGAAATAGAAATATGCTCCAATGATGGGAAAAAAAAATGTGCTCCAATGATGGAAATGTGCTCCAATGATGTCAGTATTGGCTCCACTGGAAGATGGTGCAATGTGTGCAAGGCATACATTCTGTGATTTGTGGGTGATTTAAAGGACCTTTCTTGATGGAAGAAAGCTGATGTTGTGGTGCCCCTGGGGCTTTCATAGGCAGCTGTGGAATTAGGTCAGTGCTTTCCAGACACTGCTCTTCTAGGTCAACAGCAGATGAGCCAGAGGAAGTATGGGTCTTTAAGGAAACCACCTTCTCCATCCTCTCTATCCTCTGCACACCCTTCCTTCTTCCCTCTTTTCTAATTCTCCTATCAGAGAACTTTGTGCATTTCACCAGATGGAGCGTGGGAGATGGTGCAGTAAAGACTTTGTTGGAGGAAAAAGTTGGTGCAGTGCGCCTTTGGTGGAAACTTTCACCCCTGCTACATCCAGCTAAGCACCACCACGGCTGGGTGGTTTCCTAAGCATGAGAGTCCTCAGGTTGTCCTCACTATGAGATCAAGTTTGGGATTATTGCTAGGCATGACATCACACTGAGACTATTTCTAAAGGTTATCAGGTCTTAAGAGGAAGGAAGGGAGTTATATTTATTGTTGCTATTATGAAGAATCATGGAGGAAATGTATAATGAGAAGAAAAGTCCAGATATCCTGAAAGAAATGGAAGGCAAAGCGAAGTGGGAATTTGTGGTACCAAGGCAAGTTGCTAATTCATCAGTGGGCAGTGTGATTCCTCCAAAGAAACAAAGTCACCAGAGAAACCTCTACTTAGAAACTAAATTGAGGATAAGGTCCCCCATTGTTTGTCTTCTAGTGGCCAGAGTTCATGAGTGTCTTGCTTTGTCCCCAGAGGCTCTGTTTCTGTATTCTAGGCCAGCTCTGATTGAGAGGAAGCCATATGTCTTCTATTTCTGTCTTGTGCTTAACACAGTAACATTAACAGAAGGAAATGAGGTTATGTGAACTTCCCATGGATATTTTGATGTGAGTGATTCAGTTGATACAAAGGATTCCCTGTGAAACAGATCCAAATGAATGGAGTCGACTTGATCCTAGTGATTCCTCTAGGTTTCCCCAGCTCAGCAAAGGGGAAAGAATAGTCTGAGAGACACTGACTCCATAACTATATGCAGATGGCCAAAATCCATAATAGGAGATGCCCGCAGATAAAATAAAACAATGCAAAAATTTTCCACTGCAAGTGGATTAGACGTGGGATATTTTAATGACTAAGTCAATTTGAATGCAAATAGCCATTACTTCATTTTCTAAATAAAAGATTATTGCTGTATCGTCGTTAGTGGCTAATTCAAAAACTTCTTTATTGTTAAAATCTTCTGAAGAATACTGAGGAAAATGAACTGCTAGGCAAAATAGTTTAGATTCATTCAGAATTTAGCCAAAGTGAAAATTATTACATAAGAAAAAAAAATTTAATGTAATCCTAGAAACCAGTTTCCTATACTCCCCCCATAAACACACACACACACACACACACACACACACACACACACACACACAGTGAGAGAGAAACACCCTTAGATTTCTGCTTTTCAGGAGGTGTTAATCAAAGCCTCATAGATAATATTTACCCTTAGCCTGGGGGCAAAGCTAAACAAACAAGCAAACAAAAGTCATTTTCCTAAGCAAAAATTAGAATAGGATACATGTTCCCAGTTTTGATCCTAGGGAAGGATCAATTTTGGTTTCCTCTCTGAAATATAAGTGAAACTTGAATCTGTAAAGGGGAAGGTAGAACCATAGTGGCACTGAGTTGGAGACAGGGAGAACAAATGTCTGAGATTAATCTGAAGATTCTATCTGCCTTTGGAACCACCTGAAACACAGAATCCTTGGCTTCTGCTCCTCAGTCCTATCCAATCAGTTACCATACTTTTTGTATTCATCTTCTCTTTTCTAATTTTTTATTTAGCCCCAAGAGTGATGAGCCAATATTTTAAAAATAGTAGATGTTCAATAAACACGCCATGAATGAATGAATGTTCCTTATTCACTTCTAGGCTCCAAATACTTGTTTGGCTCCACCTCTGAAGAGATATTGGTGTGCATGCAATTCAGTAATTGGCCATTGCCCCAGGACTTACTTCTGCTTCATTAACAGCCTGGGCATTACATCCTCTCGTGGGTTACTGAAACCTGAAATTATTTACCTTATAAAATGTGAATTGGGATCAAATGTGGATAAAAGAAGGGAAGACTTTAATTTCCGGACCCATCACAGAAATCCTTAGGCAGCTTCCCTTCTTTCCCTCTTTCACAATTGGTAGCCAGTAAGTGTAAATATAATTCAGACACGAAAGGAGGAAAAACTCTCAAACAGACAATTAGAAGCTTTAGACAGGTGAGCATGACTGTGAGGCAAACTCTCTTGAGAGTGTCTGCCACCTCTTTCAGAAAGCCACCAGCTTTTGTTTTCATCAATACATGCTACCACGAGCTCCCTTGTTACTAAAATAAATTATGAATAAAGGATTGGTAACAAAGGTACTATAGCACCTCTGGATCTGGTAAAATGAAAGAACACTGCCTTCTTTGATAGAAATGTTGCCGCCGACAAAAGTAAAAGAAGAAAGAAAAATTTGCCTTGATGCTATTTCCCTTGAATTTCCTACTTTCTGGCCTTGAAAACAATCTATTCAAAATGTTCACAGAAAGAAGTTTCTGCTCAGCCTTTGGGAGAATGCTGGACCTATGTTTATATTCTGCAATGAACGGAGTGGGCATATCAGTAAATACACTGCACTCAAACAAAACTGTTCAAGGATAAATTCCGTGCTATTGAGATGGAAGGCTCAGGCACCACGTGGTACTCGTCTGAATCTCCATACTTACAGGTAACGGCGAGTGGAGGCTAATGCAGGTTCAGAAGAAATGAAAGACTTATTACACCTAAATGTGGTTTTTTTGTTGACCAAAATGAGAAAGTGGCAAATGTCCAATTACATACTGAATAGACTCCAAAGCATTTCAGAGAAGACCACGTGTAGTAATGCTGAGGCACCATTATATCAGCCTTGCCAGGTCCCTCCCTGGGATAAGTCTGAGGGCTTGTGTAATGTTACATCACTCGCATGGGTCCAAAATGAGCATTGGGGACTAGATCACAAACCACCTTCTCGGATGTTCCCGGTTATTTGTTTTGTCTCCTAGAACCACTTCATCCCTTTCAGCACATGACAACCTTCCAAAGAAAAAATGTCATGGCCTTCTTGAGTATTTCTGTTTCTTTTTGACAAAAGATTTATTGTCGTTATTGAGTTTATTCTTCTTCCATACAACATGGTACCCAATATTTGCTGTCCTGGACAAATCATTTTGTAAAGTACTTCTCAAGTGTATTCAAATGAATACACTTGAGTGCAGTGAATACCTTTGAGGGTAATATGGATGTTTGTGTCACTGGTGAGAGATGAATGGGGTCTGGTTATCCAGAGACCATGAGACCTGTGCCCTGGGAAGCAGCTGTGCAGCCAGAATGCAGAATAAGTCTTTTGGGGTCACTGGAGCCAGCCACGCTCATGAAACTCATCTAAGAAAATTCTTGTAAGGTATGAAAGTGGAGAATAAAGGGCTTGAAATATCCAGCCATGGTCTTAATCCTCAATGTTGATTTTAATGAGAGTTGCATTAGTTCTTGTAAACTAAAAACAGACCTTGAGACAAGTGGTATCAAAGAGGCTAGATGAACTTGACCAATAGGGAAACACAGAGTATAACCAGGGAAAGATACTGTCTCACACCTACTAATTTGTCAAAAGCAATGTTGTGAAGACGCAGAGCGGTGTGCACACACAATGCTGTGGAAATGAGAATTGGCACGGACACTCTGGAGAACAGCCTGGCAATTGGAAGATAATTTTTAAGGTGACCCCAGCTGCATTCCCAGGTTTATCCTCTATTCTGGAGAATTTCTGGCACATATGAAAAAGGAAACATGTAGAAAAATATCCCATGCAGCCTGGTTTATGTTAGTCATTGATACTTGTAGCCAGATAGAATGATTTCCCCACACCTTCCAGGTACACCTCTTCCTGGGCTTTTGGCTCCCTGGTGGCTGGATGGAGCCCTATCACTAGTTCTGGCTATTGAGCCGTGGGCAGAAATGACAGATGTCATGGCTAGAGGATATATAAGACCAATGTGACTCTTCCAAGTTATACTAATCCACCAGTCAAAGAAGAAATTCCAATGGAATATTAGAAATCTTCAAATAAAAATAGCAATACTATATGTCAAAACTTAATCATGCTACAAGTATATATCATTATACTATTAAATATGGCATATGAAAACTATAGCCATGCTTGCAAGGAAATTCATAGCTTCAAATGCATATTAAGAAAGAAGAAAAGCTGAAATATCAATAAATTTTGAATGTTTAGATTCCCCAGATGCAGATCCCAAACCACGGATTCAAGGGCAAACAGGTTATTAGGAGTAAATTAGCTTTCCATGGCTGTAACACAATGTACCCTAAACTGGGCAAATTAACAGAAATTTATTTCTTCATGGTTCTGGAGACTAGAAGTCTGCGATCAAGGTGTTAGCAGGGTTGGTTTCATCTGAGACCTCTCTCCTTGGCATTTTGATGGTTGCCTTTCCCTGTGTCCTTACATGGTCTTCTTCCTGTGGGTGCCGGTATCCTGATCTGCTCTTTTTATAAGACACGAGTTATATTGGATTAAGGCCCTCCCCAGACCTCATTTTAACTTAACTGCCCCTTTAAAGATCATATCTTCAAAATACAGTCACATTCTAAGATACTGCAGTTCAGACGTCAACATAAAAATTGTGGGGGGGGAGACACAATTCAGTGTATAACAGGAAGTTTCTGGGTAAGCACGTAAAAACATAACTAGAAACTGAGGCAGAGAAAGGAAAGTAACCAATAAAGGATATACAGGTCATTACGGCACCACAACAACAGATGGCTGGAGTTAGATTGCCAAAGAAACTCTAGCAAACTATCCAAAACATGCTTCAGAAGTACCTTGGCCAAAGGACAAGAAACTGGGTTGTGTGTACCCTGACAACCCTTGGTATTTGGTTAAGGGTTTCCCCAGGGAAGTGTTCATTCCAAGGCACATCTAGCCCACTGTAATCACGAACTAAGTGGATTCAGGCAGTTTGAGGGCAGCCATTTGACAAAGAATCCCACACAGGCCTTTGGAAGTCAGGCTGGTATGCATGGGAACAGCAGCAGGATCCCAGGGTATGTGGGCAAAGTCCCAACCACATCAGCTTAGCGGACTTCTCCAGAAGTCACAGAGAGGGCAGCAAACAAGCCGAAAGGGAATACAATAATTGAAAAAATTCAAATGTTTAAATAGACAAGATCCACAAAACAATAGATTGCTTCATTAAAATACTAATAAAATTTAAAATTACTGTTAAGACTTGTCAATTAAGATAGAGAAGAGGCACAAGTAAACAATGTCAGAAATTTTAAAACGGGACATCTTTACAGATCCTGCAGACATGCATCATTCATAGAAGAAATAGAAATAAAGAGTGGATAGCAACTTTATTCCTAGATATATACTGAAAAGAATTGAAAACAGATACTCAAACAAATTCATGTATATACATGTTCACAGCAACATTCTTCACAAAGGTCAGAAGATGGAAAAAAAACACTGAAATTTTCATCATTGAATGAACAAGCAAACAAATTGTGGTATATCCATTAAGAGAATATTATTCAGCCACAAAAGGGAATGAAGTACTGATACATGATACAACATTCATGAACCTCGAGAACATTATGCTGAGTGAAAGAAGCTACACACAAAAGACTATATATTGTATGATTTAATTTATACGAAATTTCCAGAGTAGGTATATTTATGGCAATCAAGAGACAGTGGCTGTTGGTGCGAGCTCAGAGGAAAGGGAGAATGGAGACTGACTGTGAACGCGTACAGGCTTTCCTTTTGGAATGATAACAACGTTCTGGAATTAGATAGAGATGTGATTGCACAACACTGTGGAAGTGCTAGATACTACTGAATTGTTTACTTTGAAATGTATCGTCTTATGTAAATTCTACCTAAGTTAAGAAAACTGAGAGAAGATGAGAAGAGTAGAAATACCTAGCAGTATTTAAGTATGGAATGCAGACCGTGTGCCAGATCTATAATCACCATATTCTGTCCATTTGTAATATTTTATGGTCTCATTCAATATTCACAGTTGTCCCATAAGGGAGAGATGGCTAATAATATTAATTTTTACAGAGGACATAGGAGTTATGGGAAAGAAATGGATTGTTTCTCTGTCTTCATGTCACTTTGTGTTTTGCAGAGTTGATCCAGAGTTGTCTCTGAAGCAGCAGAACCAAGAAACATAAATGAAGTTGATTTCTGGCCTGAGGATGTCTCCACTCAAGGAGGTGGACCAGAGAGGAGTGAGGTGCTCTGATATTCCAAATATAGCCCGTGCTTGGCCACTTAGGAAGATAGATGTGTTGCTGGCAACAAGTACTTAGGACATGTGTGATTTGGCACATCTCAAGCTATGAAGTAGATGCAATGCAGGCAAAAAATCAATGATGTTATGGGAACGGGCAGTGTAGGGTGCTAATTGCCATCTGCACTGCCTGGAGGTGGGATAGAGAAGGGTGAAGAATCTCTTTTCAATAGATCTTCAGGATCGGAAAATCAGACTGCAACCCTTAAGCAGTTGGGAACAATTGTACATAGGACAGACAGCATACCTAATATAAATCTGGAAAATCAGGACAGTCCCTACAAACTTACTTTAGAGTTTAGAATTGACATTAGAAGGTACACTTGAGAAATTCCTAAAAACCATTCCAAAAACCAAAACCATTCCAAAAACCAAAATTCCTGAAAACCATGTTTGCTATTCCCTATGACTATACCTAGAGAGGTAGGTTAGTATTGAATCTTTATATTAATTTTGCCAAGGACAGAATTATACTACAAATGTTAAAGTAAAAATACAAATTAGCATAGAATCAGAGGTCCGAAAGCTGAAAAGACTTTCGACTAAGTCCTAGAAGAAATTCAACTACTAAAAAGCGAGGGAGAAGGGGAAGAAAGATTAATGTAAAGTTAAAAATTGAAAACCCTAGACTCACACTTGATTTCTTAAAACTCCAAAGCTCTCAGTTTTTACCTTCATCCAGCCGACAAATTGATTTGACCTCTGAATTCAAGTCCTTTCTGCTACCTGTCTGCTTATTCAGACCTGGGTACCTTCTTTTCCTTTTTTATAATTATATTTGTTTATTCTGGTAAACATACATAACATAAAATTCACCATTTTAACTACTTTTAACTGTACAGTTAGTTGGCATTAAATATATTCACGATGTTGTATGACCATCACCACTACTGAGAATGGTTCTAGAGGAACAGAATTTTAAGGACGAGTTTTCTGAATTGGTTCTGGGAATTGACTCTCTAATCTGATTAGATTAAAAAAATTGAGTGACTCTATTTTTAGTAGTAAAGAGAGCACTGATATAGTCCATGACAGGATTTGGCAATAAAGGTATGTAAAAAAATCTCCATTATACACTCACAATCAACCATTTATAAGAAGCAAGAAGGTAGATAAGCATGTATATGGTATCTTTCAGCAGTTTTGGTCAACTGACAAATACAGTCATGTACCACTTAGTGAAGGGCATACATTCTAAGAAATGCATCATTGGGCACTGAAACCAAGCTATTGAAACATTTATTTCTCACAGTTCTGGAGCTTGAAAAGTCCAAGAAAGGTGCTGACAGATTTGGTTTCTGGCAAAAGCTCTCTTCTCGACTTAGATGTCTGCCTTCTTGCTGTGTCCTTAGATGGCCTTTCCTGGGCACATCACAGGGAAAGAGCAAGATTTCTCCTTCCTTCCTTCCTCTCTCTCTCTCTCCCTCTCTCTCTCTCCTCTCTCTCTTTCTCTTTCCCTCACCCAATGACATGCCTATTGATTTTAGAGAGAGGGATAAAGAGGGAGAGAAACATGAATGTGAAAGAGAAACATCGATCAGTTGCCTCTTGTACACACCCTGACTGGGGACCGAACCCACAACCTAAGCATGTGCTCTCACTGGGAATTGAACCCTCAACTTTTGGTTCACAGGATGATGCTCCAACCAACTGAGCCACACTGGCCAGAGCTGTCTTCCTTTGCTTATAAAGCAATAAATCCCATCATAAGAGGCCCACTCTCGTAACCTCACCTAAACCTAATTACTTCTCAAAGGGCCTACCTCCAAATGCCATCACATTGGTGGGTAGGGCTTCTACATACACATTTGCAGCTATAGAAATATTCAGCTCATAACGATAAGCAATGTTAGTACTTATTTAAAAACATTAAAATGCTTACATCTTTGTCAACACTCTCTAAGCAATGACCACTGGAAACACAACATACCTGTTAACCAAGTTGAGTTTAATGTTCATGGAGAACCATGGGGAAGCACAGTAAGAGTTCCAGACAATTCTTATGATGGGATTTGGCTTATGTTCAGTGCTTGGGGGAGGACTTAAGGAAGTGGGGCCTTGCTCTAGATTGGATGCTGTTGGGAGGTAAGGGTTAAGTCTATGAATAAATCTTATCTAGAAGGAGAAAGAGTAGAGTGAGGCTAAAGCTAGTATTGGTAAAGGAGGAGAAGTTACTAGTAGTACCCAGGACAGAAATGTGTTTGATTAATTCTGTGGTTTGGGTAATTTTCACATTTTGGCTGGGTACAGGCATGATTAGAGAGTAATCCCGCTCTTGTCCTGCTCCATCATGGCTCTGTCCAGTGTTTGCATGCTGGAAAATTGTTTATGTTCCATAGGAGAACTGTAAGTGCAGGCCAGCTCCAGGACGTCAAGGATTGCTTTTCTCTTCCTTATCTTTCAAACTAAGCACAGTATATATTATAGTTGGCTAGAGCTGCCATAATAAAATACTACAGACCAGGGGTTTTAAATAGTAAAAATTTATTTCTCATAGTTCTGGAAATTAGAAGTCCAAGATCAAGGAATCAGCAGCATTGGTTTATGGTGAGACCTCTCTCTTCGGTTTGCAGATGGCTGTTTTCTTGTTGTGTCCTCAAGAGGCCTTTTCTCTGTGTGTGTGGTCGGGGGGAGAAAGAGAGAAACAGAGACAGACCTGGAGAGATCTCTGGTGTCTCCCTCTTCTTATAAGGACATCAGTCCTATCTGATTATGACTTTATTTAACTCTACTCACTTAAAGACCTTATCTCTAACTATAGTCACATTGGAGGTTATGACTTTTAACATGAATTTTGGGGAGACATAATTCAGTTCATAACATTATGCATCAGAGTCCAAGGTTTCTAGAGAGACCTTTCACAGAAGTTAAAGTAACGCACATGTTGATGAAGGCATTATCTTTAATAATAAAACTGAGAAATAGGTAAATTAC
>PVKM010049841.1:0-10853 GCA_004027735.1 Carollia perspicillata
CCCTATTATGAGACAATGATACATAGTATTAAAGCAAAAAAACTAACTAATATCCAAATATTTATTGGCAAAATCTCAGCAATTCTGGGACATCTCAGTGTAGAAACTAAGATATTACCTTCATCTAATGCAAAGTATTTCCAGCTGTAAATAGAAAGTCCAAAAATGCATAGAGTTTGCACATAAAACCTGACAGAGCTGAGCAGTTTGGAAGTCTGCATCTAAATGCTTCATTAAATCATTTTAATAGCATCTGAGTTATCAATAGTAGTAGAAACATGAATCTATTTCTGTGTTTTCTAGCATGAAAAAAGTTTTATTTTTCTAAATCATGGAAACCACAGTGGCATTGAGATGTTTTGGTGGGGTGAGCAGAGAGAACGTGGAGGAAAAATATGAATCCTTAAGCTTATGGTAAAGCTCTGATTTACTTCTCTATTTTTTATATGTATTGTTAAAAATCTTGGTACAATATTGAAGTATAAAGACAAGAAAAATTACTAGCAATAATTCAGATAAGACTTTCAAGAGAGTTCATTATGATTGAGATAAGTTCTTTATTTCTGTGCCTCTGCTCCAACATAGCTATTTTTCCTCCAAAACCTTTTTATGTTTTTCTTCATTGTTGAAAAGAAAACCTCAGTGTTTTTTCCTCTTTACTTCAAGGACATTTAGTGGGTTTTCCAAAGTGATATCTACATGTTTGAGAGAATTATTACACTATAGAAACGTATATATGCCTTCAAAGCCCTTACCATTAATCCTTAGGAAATTGTGCAGTTAAAAGGAAAGATGTTTGTATGATTTTTTTCTCTTCATTTCT
The DNA here is from genome assembly GCA_004027735.1 of Carollia perspicillata. Classification (NCBI taxonomy): domain Eukaryota; kingdom Metazoa; phylum Chordata; class Mammalia; order Chiroptera; family Phyllostomidae; genus Carollia; species Carollia perspicillata. The sequence goes on from PVKM010049841.1 coordinate 824, forward strand.
GTCCTTGATATGAACCGCACCCAGAAACATATAAAATAAGAAGAATAAAAAACATGCCCAAGATAAAAGCAGCAATGACTACCAAAAGCCTTTTCATGCTCTAAGTATTCATTTTAGCAGCTTCAAAAAATATTTGCATTCACTATACATAATCACATCAATTCATAAGTTAATCCATACTTTCTAGCCATTAAAAGAATAAGAAATAAGTTAATAAAAAATAAAGAAAGAAGAAAGGAAGGAAGGAAGGGGCAATCTAAAATCCTGAAATACTGAGAGTGGTCAATTCTATGATAACCTCATAAAACATATGTCTACTTTATTAATATTGGCATATATATTATACTTTACCGCCACTTACATCATTATCAATAGCATAAAGAGCCAACCTCCTTATGATACCAACTGCATTATACCAACCGCATTATACCAACCACATTATAAGAGTACATTGTAAGGCAGCAGATCCTTAGTAGATTCACAATGGTTTAATACTCAGAATACTCCTGTGTAATTTAAAGACACATCTCGAACTGTGAAAGAAATTATCAAAGCAGATACAGAAAGTAAGATTCAAAATCATAGATAATGCTATTATCACTACTATGAAATTCTGTTCAGAGTTTTATTGTAAAGGATATAATTGGCTTTTTTTTCTGTCACATCAGTAGTTTGGTTTTATATGAAAAATCTTCATTTTGCAATGAAGACCATAGAAATTAACCTGGAAGATAAGTTATTACAAGTCCTCTGCAGTCTATATTTCTGTTAGGTATTTCACACTGCACACTGCTCATATTAATGGTACTCAAAAAAAAAAAAAAACCAACTTGAACAGAGCATAAATCCAAGGGACAGAACTAAATTACAGGCCACCATGAATTCCTATTAGACCTCATCCTTGCTGATGACACTTTTCTCTAACACCATATTTCTATTTGGCCTTTAACATCAACCTTTTGATACGTTCTCACTCTGTGATTGGTCTATAACCCTCTCTGCTGTATCACAATTAGGAATACATTTCAGGAATATTTTTAGGCGGGGATAGTGTTCTCACTCCTGTCATCACAGCAGTCCTGAGGAGGCACAAAGGGATGGGAGGAGACAAAAATTAAACAATGTGTCTAAAGCTCGGCCTTCACCTTGAGCTGAGCTAGGAGATGAGGAGGCTTGCACCCAAGTGGAAGAGATTCAACGTGGGGTAGAAGAAAAAACGCTCTCCCCACATTCACTGGTAAAGCCACATATATTCATGCCATGATAGTATGAATGGACATGATGATGTACAAGGCCTTCCAGTCCCAAAGTCTCAACACCACCACTTGATACTGTATTATTAGAAGTCTATGCCTTCGCAATTACCAATGGAGTGGATCCCACAGTGTAAGCAGATACCCAAGAGGAATGAAATGGCAGCTACTTGAAGACAGAAATACGGAAAAGCTAAAATACGGGATGAAAAGTTTGTGATGAAAAAGGCCACTGAGAGGGTAGGTAACTATAAATAAAACAATAAAATAAATAAATTCCACATATGTCACTCTCCCTAGACAAAATTCCGTGCCCTGATTAAGGAAAGGGAGCAATAAGAATCAAAGCAAATAAAATAATGAAATATGTATTGAGCACCTGATATGTAACTACATTGTAGCTGTGGGCTATAAGAAATAAAATGCAGAAGGAAAAGTAGAAATATAAGAAAAGATATAAAAACAGAAATCGAAGTTACAGCAATAACTAAGAGACTGGGAAACAAATTCCAAATACACACCTTGGACAAAATGTGAGAATTTTCAATTCCATGTTCAGCCCTATCTGTAGATTTCATCCTGTTGTGATAAGATTATAAATTGGTGTCTGATGAGAAAAATCCAAGCTACTCCTCATCTCTGTGGGCTACATTTACAGGAGACTAACTGTATTGAAATGTTTTTAAAATCTTGAAAATTTATGTCTCCTGGAGAACAAAACTGAAGTTGTATGATTTCTTTGAAACAAATATATAAAACACAGCAGAAAAAGATATACAAAATATTGAGCTGGCCAAAAAGTCCATTATGTTTTTTTCCATAAACTAAAAGATATTTTTAATTTTCACCAATAACTTTATTGATTTGGATATTTTGGGTATGTTGGCTATCTCTCACATGGTAAAACATTGATTGTTCTCAATGTCTCGATTTGATCTCTATCAATTTCATCTTGTCTACCCGACCATAGAGCATCATCCAGCAAGAAATCTCCAGCATGAAACTTCGCGAACCATGTTCGACATTTTCCATCAGTCACAGCACCTTCTCCACACAGTGCACAAAACCTTTTGTGTTTCAGTTGCATTTTTACTTTTCTTGAAATAATAAAGCATAATATGCCAAAATGTTGTGCATTTTCTTCCATCTTCAATATTAAAATGACTACACAAAAATTCACCAATTTCGATAAGTGTTTTTTAAGTGCACGCAAATGTGACATTAAAGCAGATCATTGTGACAGTTGTCACAATACGATCTAACCAAATCGTTTTGAATGAAGGTAAAGACAACTAAGCACTACTACAGCCATCTTATGAAATAAAACAAATGAACATTTTGGCCAACCCAATATTTTTTCCTTCCTCAATTCCTACAGTGAAAACTTCCTGAAACTATTCCTCACACACACAGCAGCTGGTGCAGCATTCAAGTGTGAAGCCTGAACTTCTGCAATGGCCGATACTAAAAAAGACCCGTGTCTCCGTAAATAACGTTTTAAAAACCAGGTTCTTTTTCAATAGCTTTTTTTTTATCCATCTGTCAGCAAATTTTTTGTTGATCATCTCCACTGAGCAAACCAATTTGCTTAAAATAAAGAATGTGAAGTTTTGATCACTTGATCCCTTTACTCTTGGAGCTGGAAGATTGTGGAAGAGGTAAGACACGACCAGAAAACACCTATAATGCAAGGCAAAAAATGGTAATGCCAAAAGAAAAGCTAAAGCAAAATGCCAGGAAACTTCCGAGGAAGCAGAAATCATTCCCACCACGTCGGGAGGGACAGGTAGTTTTCATGGAGAACCCAGCAGCTGCGTCAGGTTGATAGAAGCTGAAGAAATTCCAAGGGAAGGAGCTAGTTCAATAGAAGAGGCAATTGTGGAAAGAACCCAAGAAGTTTATGAGGAAAGACATGTAGTCCAGTTGTATATGTTTAGTGTATTAAAAATGAAATGCTAGACTTCCATGATTTTCTAGGAGTTAGTGGCTTAGATTCAGATTTTCAAGACACATTTTTGTACACAATATAGGCTATCAATTCTGTTGAAATAATGTCATTAAATGTACATCTGGGACCTTCTAACTCAACCCTCTATTTTAACAGAATTGAAAACCTGAATTTTGAATAGGATAAATGACATTTCCAAGTCCACAAAGCTAATTAATGGTAGCACTGATACCCATATCAAAGTTTATTATTCCTGTCTCGGAGGAAGGATTTTCCCTGGTCCTTGAATACTCTCTTTATTCCACACCCTACCTCTCACTCTCTCCCCATTTGTGCCAAATTACGCATTGGTTCACAGGCTAGCCCCAGCAATCTGTGACCAAGGAAGAGAGTATTGTCTGTGTAAGATACTAATTGGTTCACACAGAGAATTAGCCTCTACTCTGGCCTCATTTGCTGCAGGGTCCAACAAAAAAAATCCTTATTGGGCCCTTATTAAAAAGGTCACAACAATGTTGTGGCCAGGGAAAGGAATTTCCAAAAAAAGAACCAATAAACTATGAAATGTCCTCAAAAAAATGAAAAATGGAACTATCTTTCTACCCAGAGATTCCAAATATACCCTAAGAATCCCAAAACACCAATTCAAAAGAACTTATGCACCCCAGTGTTCATGGCAGCATTATTTACAATAGCCAAATTCTGAAAACAGCCTAAGTGCCTATCAGCAAATGAGGAGATCAAAAAACTGTGGTACATTTACACAATGGAATACTATGCAGCAGAAAGAAAGAAGGAACTCCTACCTTTCACGACAGCATGGATGGAACTGAACATTATGCTAAATGAAATAAGCCAGGCTGTGAAAGACAAATACCATATGATCTCATTTATAAGAGGAGTCTAATGAACAAAATAAACAATGAATTAAAAAGAACCAGAGACATGGAAACACAGAACAGACTGACAACAGCTTGAAGGGAGGGGATAGGAAGATAATGGTGGAAAGAAGAGGAAGGGACTATCCAAGAACATGGATGAATGACCCACAGACATGGACAACAGTGAGGGGACTGACTGTGGGAGCAGAGGTTGGCTAGGCACAGGAGGGCAAAGAGGGAAAAACTGGGATAACTGTAATAGAATAACAAGTTTTTTTTAAAGAAAATATTTTTTAAAAAAGAAGAACCAATAGCAGTTGAAATGCATTAATCATAACTTTCTTAGATTTGACTCCCTCTAGAGTATGTTAGAGGAAAATACTTGATTCAGTGAATTATTTTTCAATACATATTTTAAAACATGTAAAGTACTTGCTACAATACTCCCTCTCCCCTGCAAAATCTACCAGTTTTCTTTTGTAAAAAAAGTAAAATCAATTCAGTCTTTCTTTACTTTCTTAATGAACAGAGCTGAATGTTTTTATTGAGTAAACTGCAAAGTTATATCTCTAACTCATTCACCCAGGGATATCAGGACCAGAGATCTCTAAAATCCAGTCATTAGATATTAGCTTTGTGACTTAAAGTACCAAAATTCCAAATTCCAAAATCTTTAGCATGAGGCAGATAGTGGTTTTTAAGGAGCTAGCATTTAATAAATGCTACCAAATCAAATGAACTTATCACAAAACCCTCCTTTCTACAATTTAAAGTTCACTAACAAATTCAATTAATTTCAGCTTTTCACCTATATAATGAACACACACTCACTTGTAAATGTGCACATGCATTGTAAAATGCTCTTTATGGCATGATATGTATGCATTAGTTCCATATTGCAAAAAAGGAAAATCAGGGACTTGTTTAATTCTCCTAAAATTTTAACATTTGAATATAGTTGAGAGATTTCTTCCACATGTTTTGCATTCTCAGCCTCAGGTAGATTTATTCAACATAATAGTTTTCTCGGGGTCACTGAAGCATTAAGTACCACCCATCGATAATAATAAAAGTATTTATGAAATCCCTTGTAGGAATAATACTCATGCGAGGAGAACCAAATTACATCAGAGTTTTATCCTTTCCCATTCTATCAGGGAACCTGTATAAAGTGTGTAAATACACACTTTAGAAATGTATATATGTGCACATACACAGTTATAGATGTAGTTATGGATGTAGACACATATTTTTGTGAGCTCTGTTAGTGAGCTTCTGAGAGTCTATGTTAGGTAGACACTAACTATTACAGTGTCATTTTAGCACTTACCCCCTCAAAATTTAAAGAATGTATATATAGAAACTTGGAAATCATATGGAAGAAGAAACCATAAATGACTTGAAAATACCTAACACTTATCTGAATTTATGCAGGAATTCTACCGTACAGAGAAACATTCCATTTTAGACAGTCCTCATGGTCCAAAATATATGTCATTCTCTTTCAGTAATGCCCCTCCCAGTTAAGAAAGTTCTCATTAGGCTTTGGGTCCCAGCTATTAGTTGATTAGTAAAGTACTTTGGCTTGTCTATTAATATTAATAATTAACTTGATTGATTAATATCTTAAAGGGTCAACAGTAAGTCATGCTGGTGGGAACCTGTAACAGACTGGTTATTTATTTGAACACTATGGTGAATTAAGACTTCATTTTGACTTCCTTGAATTCTGTAAAGCAGATAATTGCTCACTTTCTGCAGGATTATCACAAGTTGCAAAATGCAGTGAGTAATCCTTATTATATTGTATTACATAGTTGTGGGATGGCTCCTGATGTCAATAGACCATTTCCCATTCCCCAGACTGGACTCACTTGACTTTCAGTTTATTTAACTGACACTCTTGTTTGAAATTCTGGGTGCTTCTTATCCCTTTGAGTCACACACAGTGTCTGGGAACCTCTGCTCTGGCACTTTTAGCACCTCATTAATTACTAACTGTGGCGAAGTCCTGCTGTTTTGCAACTCCTCTGCCTTTGTTGGGAAATCACGACTGCCTGCTGGAATGAGAAGGCAGGACAATAGTTATCTGCCAAATGTCCAGTTTGGGTGCATAGTACAAAGACTAATTATCTTAGGGTCTTGTAATTTCCCTAGATACTCAAACTTGATAAGATAATATATTGTGTTTCTAAAGTATCTTTAAGTTTACCACCAGGGGAAACCCAGGAAACATTTGCATTCAGCTAACTAATATTCAGAGAAGTCAAGTCATTGTTAAAGTTATAAGTGAGAACAGGTGATCAGATAGAACACACTCACCTGGTCCACACACCCATCTTTCAGAGGAAGAGCCCAAAGCAAAATACCCAAAGGCCCACAGCACTCTCAACCTCTTTGTCCTGAGTACATACTGTCTGAAGCTCCCATTCGGCTCTCAATAGTGCTCTGCTCCACTGTTGTTTATTTTTTCTGCAGACAAGTTCTGACCCACCCCTTCAATGAATTTTAAGCCTTCCAGAGGCAGGAGCTGTATCCTTTTATATATATATATATATTATATTTTATATATATATTATCATTAGCAACTAGCAGAGTACTCCACATGTTTCCTCCATACGTAGGTGTTTAAAATACATGTTATTTTTCTACTATGAAATATAAAAAATAAAAGTACAAGTCATTCTATAAATCAGTGTAAGGTCTTGAGTAATGCTAACATAATTTTATAAAGAATCGATATGTTAAACCAACCCGATGACCGATGTCAAGATGGCAGACATAGTGAACAGATGCAGTAAGTGTAATCCGCACCAGTATTAGAAATGTGTCGTTGCCCTTCGTAGCACATTTACCAATAGAGATTAGACATTTTTGAAATCAGTGTTCCTCAATCTGGGGGTTAAATAAGAGTAAAAGGAATCTAAAGGATAGCTTCCCACAATACTGAAGAATACCCACTCATTCCTTTCATATTGAACCCTATGACTCTCAATCAAGTTAGCTATTCAGATTTGCTCTCCGTCTTCCTCTGAACGTTTTGGTTATCTTCGGTTATCTGAACAGTCCCCTTTCACACCAGCTCTTGCCCAAACAAAGGTTTAAAATTGTTGACAATCATTCACTGATCCAGGCACAGCACCTGATGAAGGAATGCAGGCTGATTTGAGTTCCACCTCCACTTTGACTCTATCAGATATTTTAAACCTAGATCTCATCCCATATTCCCTCCTTTCCACGTGTCTCTCCCTGCTCTGTGAGTCTACATCCTCTCATCACCTGGACAAAGGGGCACTGAGACAAAAATAAACTCTCACAAGGTCTCTAGATGAAAGGGCTAGGACATCATAGGATCAGCAGTATTTCCTAGACTTCCTAGTTAACAAAGGGCATCTGGGTTGCTTGTTAGGTATGTAAATGATAGGTGTGTCACTTGGAAATTAATTTCTGATTTGGTGGGTTATAAACCAAGACTGGAATCTATTTTGTTAACAAGCGCTCTAAGTGGCTCTTACCTTTGCCTACACTCAGGAAAGAGTAGAGCAATGTGTTCAGCCCCGATGGTACACTAGAACCACCTGAATCCTGTTTAAATCATACAGATGCCCAAACCCCAGAGATTCTGATTTACTTGTGTTGAAATAGTCTATTGATCAGTATTTTAAAAGCTTCTTTAAATTATTAGTATATCATTGAAGCAGCTTCTGAAACTTTTATGTGTATGCAAATCACCTAGAAGAATAGGATGATTCAGTAGATTGTGATTCCTCAGGGTAAGGGCAGGGCACTGGCATTTGCATTTCTAAGAAAATGATCTCAGGGATACTGCTCTGTGGACCCCATGAGAGCAAAAAGGCCAGCTTAACTGATATCTTTGAGAATGGAGCCAAAGCTAGAGCTATCACTCTCTCACTCACCTTCCCTCTCCATCTCCCTTTGCCACACACACACACACAACACAGAGAGACACACACATTATTTATATATTTTAGAGTCCAGTGCTGAATAAGATGAATAGCATGGAAGAGAAGATTGAGAATAACCTGCTAACCTACATAGATGAAAGAACTGTCAGGTGAACAAATTGACAACATGCCATGGGGCCTTGCGTGGAGCCTGGAACATGAGCTCTCAGGAATTGCTCTTGAGTGTGGATCCGGACATTCTAAAGGGGCACAAGCACAGAATGCGCCATTCACTTGGTCTCCAAGAAGTGAGGGGAAAGTTCGAGCCTAGATGTTTCCTTTGAACCGTAGTAATAACTTCAATACCTGCCCTGCCTATTAAATATGCCTCAAAATCTGGCTTAACGCTCAGGTCTTCAAAGACTGAGCTAACCTAGTTCTGTTCATTTTTGTGTATTCTGAAGAGTAACTATTTTTAGGGAAGAAAAATATAGAGCATAACATTTTCATTGTAGATATATTTCCTTACATCTTCTTCATGACAAAATTGTGAGTTTCTGGAGAACCGTGTCCTTCATTGCTTTGTCGTTACTCTCACAACATTTAAAGAATGTATACCCATTGCCCACATAATAGACATGCAGCATGTTCCCTAATTGAGAGACTAGAAGCAGAATCCAAGTAATGTGTATACATTGCAGTAATTTGAAAATAAATGAATACATTTCTGTGGTATTAGTATAAGTAATTGGTATAAGTATAGCATTAGTATGGGTAATACATGGAATAAATATGTTGTCTTATTTATTTGAGAACATTATAATTTTTCCCCTTAAGAATGACTAAAAAAAAAAAAAGAAAGAAAGAAACCTATGGCACTGACCAGTGTGGATCAAAGACAATGCCCAGAGAAAGGAGTTAAAGGGATGTTGAGTAAAAGTGAATGAATGGATTAAACTGGTAAATGAATGAGCTGTTTGCAAACACCATTGACATGAAACAAAAGATACGGATGGATTTCTAAAGTAGTGTGACTGATGAAACACTGGATGTTGAATGCAACGGCATTCAGAATCCTGGTGTAGTCACAAATATCCTAGAAATGAGAGAGATTGAGTTTTAGCCTCAGCTTTGCCAGTATGGCTTCGGGCAAACCACTTAATCTTTCAGGTATCATCTGCAAAGTAAAATAATACATACTGGATGACTTTTAAGTGCCCTTTCAGTTCTAGAATTCTATGAATAGCACAAGTCAAATTAAGCTAGAACTTTTATTAAGAATCAGAAGTTTTATCGGGTTTTGTTACAGAACAGAGGTCCAAAGCGGGGACAATATTTGGCCCACTCAGGGACGTAAAAAAGCTGTTACAGAACAGTCACACACACATACAGGGGCCCGGACTCTGGAGGATGGTATACTAATACCGTCCAGACCATCTCCTGGGCTCGTCTGTCCGCCACCAGATCTGAAAGATATCTCTCAATGCCAGAGATTTGTGAAAAGGAAAAGAAAGGTTTATTTAAGGCTATACAGACTTAAATAAGTGACCCAATGTCCCCATTAAAACTATCAAAGTCCTTTAGGATAACTACTGACACCCACAGTGCTTCCTTCTCCCCCTGCCCTTATCCGGGCTACCGTAAGTCAGGGAAAGCAGCACACGTCCATGTTCTCAGGCTGCTAGCACCATCAGCTGTGTCGCCGTCCAGGGAAAGCCTCTTCTTTCCTCCACCAGAGCTGCGGAGGTCTGCAGTCTCGCCAAGCCTCGTGGATCCGCTCCTTGCAAAGCTGCGAGGGGATCTGCACCCTTGCTAAGACCCCATGGTCCCCCCCTTGCAAAGGTGCAAGGGGATCTGTACTCTTCCAAGTCTGCGTGATTCTCTCTCCTCAATGGCTGCCGCGTCCCGGTTTAAATGCCTGCACCAGTCTTCCTTTGCAGCCCCATTTCCGACTCCTCCTGCAATCGGTTACACCTGCCAGCATCCCTATATTATCCCAAGTTTACTGGGCTGCCATCGTGAGTCTGGGCAGATATGGACCAA